>WNGS01045599.1:0-12149 GCA_020271785.1 Procambarus virginalis
TGTCCGGTCGTGATGGTCAAGTGGTTTAAGGCATCCCTGTACATACCAGTTGCGTTGCTCCTGGGAGTATGGGTTCGAGTCACTTCTGGGGTGTGAGTTTTCAGTTGTATCTAGTCCTGGGGACCATTCAGGCTTGTTTGCATATATATATATATATATATATATATATATATATATATAACATTATATATATATATATGTCGTACCTAGTAGCCAGAACGCAACTTTCAGCCTACTATGCAAGGCACTCCGATTTGCCTAATAGGCCAAGTTTTCATGAATTAATTGTTTTACGACATACCTAACCTACCTAACCTAACATTTGGCTACTACCTAACCTAACTATAAGATAGTGATTAGGTTAGGTTAGGTGAGGGTTTGGTTAGGTTCGGTCATATATCTATCGTTAATTTTAACTCCAATGAAAAAAAATTGAACCAACCTATACATAATGAAATGGGGTAGCGTAATCATTTCCATAAGAAAAAATATTGAGAAAATATTAATTCAGAGAGGAAACTTGGCTTATTAGGCAAATCGGCAGTTTCATAGTAGGCCAAAAAGTGAGTTCTGGCTACTAAGTACGACATAGTATATAATATATATATATATATATATATATATATATATCATATATATATATAATATATATATATATATAATATATATATATATAGAATAATAAATATAGCTTATTTTTAAATAATTACATACACCCAAACACAAATTGTGAACAACGACGACTATCGAACACCACTTAAACGATGACTAATACTAACTATCTTCACCTCAACCACCACTATTATCAACCACAAATTACCACCAATAAAACAATCCATATCACCACTATTAACACCCACCACCAGTCACACCACCCATCACCGCCATTAACCCCTACCATCATCAAACCCAAAACAACAAATAATCAATCACCAACCACTGCCAACATCAACCCACCAACCAACCACCATCATCAGTCACCATCACCACCATCAACCACCATCAACCACACTCCTTAACCATCTGTGCCTCCTATACCCTCAAGTTGCACACAGGAAGCGTACGAAATAAAAAAAAGATTTTGTTAAAAGCAAAAAAAAACCCGCACGTTGATTTGGAGAGTAAATTAAATTTTCGACGTGGAATGAGAATTCGGGAGATGAGATTTCTATAACAGGAAAATCTGCTTGCTTTGGTGCTTGTGGCGGGGCTTGTGGTGGGACGCTATCTGGATATTAATCTCTGGCTGTGTGTGTGTCTGTGTATTTACTGTTTGTGTCTGCAGGATAGACCTATTAGTTCTTGGACCCCCCTTTCTAACCAATTTTTTTTCCTCTATTATATCCATTACATATATTTCTAATACACACACACACACACACACACACACACACACACACACACACACACACACACACACACACACACACACACACACACACACACACACATACACAAACACACTTGAGTTTCGAGTCTGGCGTCGTGAGGGGCACACGTGTCCGAAGGGTCTGCGAATAACATAAATTATCTCGAAACATTGAAGTGTTACGGAGACAAGAAACATAGTTCTTTTGTCACAGGAGTGCACACAAATACAGTGATCAAGTGTATAGTGAGCTCCTACAACGGTAGAGCAATTAAGAAAGCAAAAATAAGGTCGAGTGGCAAGATCAATGTGTACTATTGGGTCAGCCTAGCCAGGACTTAAGATTTGCCTACCGAGTAATGTGTTTTGAAGCGGTTTATAGCAGACATAGTGATTGATCCCCCAAAGTGTGTGCACCGTTTAGGAACGTATACTATGTTGCACATAGTGGCTGACGATCAGTGAGGAAGATTGGAACGAATGATATACCAGGAGCACGTGGAGACAGCCAGGAGCACGTGGAGACAGCCAGGAGCACGTGGAGACAGCCAGGAGCACGTGGAGACAGCCAGGAGCACGTGGAGACAGCCAGGAGCACGTGCAGACAGCCAAGAGCACCTGGAGACAGCCAGGAGCACGTGGAGACAGCCAGGAGCACGTGGAGACAGCCAGGAGCACGTGCAGACAGCCAGGAGCACCTGGAGACAGCCAGGAGCACGTGGAGACAGCCAAGAGCACGTGGAGACAGCCAGGAGCACCTGGAGACAGCCAGGAGCACCTGGAGACAGCGGGAGCACGTGGAGACAGCCAGGAGCACGTGGAGACAGCCAGGAGCACGTGGAGACAGCCAGGAGCACCTGGAGACAGCCAGGAGCACCTGGAGACAGCCAGGAGCACGTGGAGACAGCCAGGAGCACGTGGAGACAGCCAGGAGCACGTGGAGACAGCCAGGAGCACGTGGAGACAGCCAGGAGCACGTGGAGACAGCCAGGAGCACGTGGAGACAGCCAGGAGCACGTGGAGACAGCCAGGAGCACGTGGAGACAGCCAGGAGCACGTGGAGACAGCCAGGAGCACGTGGAGACAGCCAGGAGCACGTGGAGACAGCCAGGAGCACGTGGAGACAGCCAGGAGCACGTGGAGACAGCCAGGAGCACGTGGAGAGAGCCAGGAGCACGTGGAGACAGCCAGGAGCACGTGGAGACAGCCAGGAGCACGTGGAGACAGCCAGGAGCACGTGGAGACAGCCAGGAGCACGTGGAGAGAGCCAGGAGCACGTGGAGACAGCCAGGAGCACGTGGAGACAGCCAGGAGCACGTGGAGACAGCCAGGAGCACGTGGAGACAGCCAGGAGCACGTGGAGACAGCCAGGAGCACGTGGAGACAACATTGATACCAGAGCAGAGGAGAGGACAGGCGACCAACCCCGTCATACGGACATCTCCTCAAACTCACCTAGATGTATTTGCTCCGGGTGAGCTGACGGTAGGTACCCCTCTCTAGGTCATCAATAAGGTGTACAGAGTGACTTAAAATAATTAATTTAAAGTAGGTCTAAATATCTCAGATATACAGCTCCGGGTGGCTCACTCTGGGTACAGGTTTTGACACTCAGACGGTACACAGGGGACCGGGTGACAGCTCACACCGATCCCCACCAACTTCCCACGCCTCAGACTCTCCCAAGACACTACCCTCCCCCTCCCTCTATACACAAACACCCCTGCACACACACACACACACACACACACACACACACACACACACACACACACACACACACATTATTACTACACTGAAATAAGGAAAAAGAGGGAAGGATGGGGAGGAGGCAGAGTGGCCCTACTAATGAGAAAGGAATGGAGCTTCAAGGAAATGGTCATCCCGGGCTGCGAGGGATTCAGAGACTACATAACAGGCACCATGACATTGGCAGGACCAAAAGTAGTAGTAGCAGTGATATATATAACCCTCCACCAAATGATAGAAGACCCAGGCAAGACAATGACAACAACAACATGGCAGTTAACACTATAATTGAGAAGGCAGCCTCTGCTGCCTGTAGAAATAGATCCCATCTGCTCATCATGGGAGACTTCAATCACGGAAGGATACACTGGGAGAACAAGGAACTGCATGGAGGCGAGGATACATGGAGAGCCAAACTAATGGAGGTGGCGACAAGAAACTTTCTAAACCAACATGCCAGGGAATCCACTAGGATGAGAGGAAACGATGAACCAGCGAGACTCGACCTAGTCTTCACTCTGAACGACTCCGACATAAGGGAAATCGGTTTTGAGGCCTCAGTAGGAATGAGCGCCCACAGTGTACTGGTGTTTGAGTATCTGATTGAAGAAGGGCTATTGAACTCGAGGAGGGATACTGAAAACAAAAGGCTGGCATTCCGTAAGGTTAACTATGAGTAGATAAGAAGATTCCTAACAGATATAACATGGGAAACAGAGCTCAGGGGAAAGACGGCCCAAGACATGATGAACTACGTCACGCACAAGTACAAGGACGCAGCAAACAAGTTTGTCACAGTCCAAAAAGAAGACAACGAAATGAAGATGAGAAACCCATGGTTTAATCAGAGATGTAGGCTAGCTAAGCAGCAAAGTAAAAGGGCATGGAGAAACTATAGGAATAACAGGACACTTGAGAGCAGAGAAAGATACCAGAGTGCCAGGAATGAATATGTCAGGATGAGAAGAGAGGCAGAAAGACAATACGAAAATGACATCGCCAGCGAGGCAAAGACTCATCCTAAATTGCTGCACAGCCACATCAGGAGAAAAACAGGAGTAAAGGAATAGGTAATGAAATTAAGAATAGGGGCAGAAGGATTCACTACAAACGACAAGGAGATGTGTGAGGAAGTGAATAAGAAATTCCAGGAGGCCTTCACCTTTCAGCAAGGAGAAATTCCAGAGATAAGAAAGGGAATAGCTAACCAGGAACCACTGGAAGAGTTTGAAATTACCAGTGAGGAAGTAAGGAAGTTGTTACTAGAGTTGGTTGTGACAATGGCTATAGGCCTAAATGGAATCTCCCCTTGGATACTAAAGGAAGGAGTTGAAGAACTGTGCTTACCACTCTCCATAGTGTATAACAAATCACTGACAACAGGGGAACTGCCAGAAATTTGGAATGCAGCTAATGTAGTCCCGATATATAAGAAAGGGGATAGACAGGCGGCACTGAACTACAGGTCAGTGTCCCTAACCTGCATACCATGCAAGCTGACGGAGAAGATTGTGCGAAGAAAGTTAGTGGAACATCTGGAGTGAAAGAACTTTGTAACACAGCTTCAACATGGGTTCAGGGATGGCAAGTCCTGCCTCACAGAGTTAATTGAATTCTACGACCAGGCAACAAAAATCAGGCACGAAAGAGAGGGACGGGCAGGTTGCATATTTTTGGATTGCCAGAAAGCCTTTGATATTTGATGATACACAAGAGACTAGTGAAAAAGCTGGAGATACAGGCTGGAGTGAAAGGGAAGGTACTCCATTGGATAAGGGAGTACTTAAGCAGCAGAAGACAGCGAGTCACTGTGAGGGGTGAGGTCTCAAATTGACGAGACGTAACAAGTGGAGTCCCGCAGAGATCAGTCCTTGGATCTATACTGTTTCTGATATATGTAAATGATCTCCCGGAGGGTATAGACTCGTTTCTCTCAATGTTTGCTGATGACGCAAAAATTATGAGCAGGATTGAAACAGAGGATGATAGTAGGAGGCTACAAGATGACGTGGACAGATTGAATGAATGGTCCAACAAATAGCTGCTGAACCCGAGTAAATACAAAGTAATGAAACTAGGCGGCGGAAACAGAAGGCCAGACACAGGATACAGAATGGGAGATGAAGTACTTCATGAAACGGACAGAGAGAAAGATCTAGGGCAGGGGTCTCCAAACTTTTCAATGTAAGGGCCACATTATGTATTTCCCATATTTATGCGGGCCGAAGGAATAAAAAATGAAAAAAAAAAATAAATCATTGCCAGTAATTTAATTTCCTCAAATATTAAAGTATAAACATGGAAAAATTAAAACATATCTTTTTGGAAAAAATTAGGGTAAACTAAATAGATTCCTGCCTTTAGTTTTATGCAACCAAATTAGTGTGACGAATGATACTGTCGTTTTGACTTCAAAATTTCATTAAAATCAGGTTCCAGATTAGATGAGTCAATTGTAAGAATTGATTTCAAGTGATCATCAGACAAATTTGCTCGATAGTTAGATTTCACATTTCCATCCCCACAATATACAGTTATACACAACTGATTGGTTGTAATGCACAACACATACCTACCAGTACTAGTATCTGTGCGTCACACTATCAAGAGAGAGGAAAACTGACTCGGGCTGAGCGCCACCAGTCAGCAGCCCCAGCTTTGAATAATTCTGCGATGCCATTCGTACGATAATTATTTTTTCAAGGCCACCACACAGGGATTTGTTTCGCGGGCTGGATGAAATTATGTGGCGGGCCGGATGTGGCCCGCGGGCCATAGTTTGGAGACCCCTGAATTCTAGGGGTTGATATCACACCAAACCTGCCTTCAGAAGCCCACATAAAAAGAATTACGTCTGCGGCATATGCTTGACTGGCTAACATCAGAACAGCATTCAGGAACCTGTATAAGGAATCATTCAGAATCTTGTACACCACATATGTAATACCAATCCTGGAGTATGCGGCTGCAGCATGGACCCCGTACCTTGTCAAGCACAAGACGAAGCTGGAAAAAGTTCAGAGGTATACCACTAGAATATTCCCGGAGCTAAGAGGCATGAGTTAGGAGGAATGGCTGCGAGAGATGCACCTTACGACACTGGAAGACAGAAGAGTATGGGAAGATATGATCACTACCTACAAAATCCTCTGGGGTATTGACAGGGTAGACAAAGATAAACTATTCAACACTGGTGGTATGCGAACAAGGGGACACAGGTGGAAAGCAGGAGGCTGCATCCTGTGAAGGAGCAGCAACGATACGTGTACCAAGATGGGTGGGGTTGAAGGTAACAGAGGCATCCACAGAATCAACAAGGTGCCTATGGAGGGAGAAATCGTCCGGAGGCATAGAATCAAGAGGGAGGAGATCAAATTATTTGGCCCACGAAGCGGGACCAAACAAGGCTTGGTACGCACCAGTACGGGAAGGAATCGAGCAAGTGCGGCCGTGGCGCGGATGGCGTTGAGAACCCCCAGAGAGAGAGAGGGGTTAAAA
Source organism: Procambarus virginalis (assembly GCA_020271785.1). Lineage (NCBI taxonomy): Eukaryota > Metazoa > Arthropoda > Malacostraca > Decapoda > Cambaridae > Procambarus > Procambarus virginalis. Next base: position 6,617 of record WNGS01045599.1, read on the forward strand.
GGCACAGTAGTCACAACGAGAGACTGAGCCATACTAGGGGACGAGGTGGTCACCACTGGGGACGCTTGTGGCTCAACCCATCCACAGAGGAGGGACGGGAGCCGATGGGAGTAGTCAGGAGGGTCAAAGGAGGAGCAAGGTCGGGGCCCAATGCAGCAGGGGCTACAGAGCCTGGTCTTCCAATACAGTCCGACTCAGCGGCTTGGTCGCCCATCCCACGAGCCTGAGAGGGTACAAAAGGAACATTCACAAACATTAAAATGCGAAATAACACTTTCATTCACGAATGTGCCCCCACACCCACCATGGAGCTACAATTAGAGGCAGGACACCCAACAAGAAGCTATCGCCGATAATGCTGGGCCCCCTAGAGGTGCGTCGTGAATATATGCCCCACAAACGCCACCTTAAGAACCGTCAGTCCGTCGAGATCGGGTTCAGTGACGAAAGGGGGATTGACAATAAAAGGTTCCCCTCACTCGAGACGTTGGGTACTATAGTTCTACGGGTGCAAGAGTATGCCTCCTCAAACACCAGGGCGTCAAAACAAAAGAAGGAGGCTGAAAGAATGATCAAAACAGGCACAAGGTCAGAGGGAAATGACAACGAGAAAGGAGAAGAGGGGGAGAAAAAAAACGAAACAAAAGGAAAAGGCAAAAGGAGTCCAGCAGAATTAGAGAGGACAGCAGCAGGAGCACAAGGCTACAAAAGGACAGAGGACTGTCTTTAGGGGCATCACACTCCGGCAGCCGCCCACCAAGCCCCCTCACGGCGACATCGAGCTGGACAGGGAGGAGGTAATTACGGAGAAGCTGAAATATTCTCTCTCTGTAAGAGGTTTAAGCTTTCTTCTTACTCTGCACTAAATGCCTCTAGAGACTATGTGGAGGATCATGGTCGCCGCATCTCCCAAGATTTACACCCATTACTGAGCTGTTTACAAGTTAATCCTATTAGTTCTGCTGAGTGTGAGAGGGGACTCAGTTATATGAACCTGAACTTATAATATTATAATAAGTAAGCTATTCATTTTATAGATTTCATAATTGCCTTTTGACTTTTATTGGTCATCTATTATTAGTAATTATTCTAGTTCATTTTTACTTTCCTAAGTTCCCATTAAGTTTTTATTACTTAAATTACCATTAAGTTTATATTACTTTAGAATTGTTATTCCACTTTATCTTTGTAACCCAGGTTGCCTAGCCTCACCACCATTGCTCCATTGTGCTCTTGGCTTTGCCTGGGCAATTTTGATCATTAGTGCAAATTTTTACCTTCAGTGTACCTGAAAGTACCTTTAAGCAACGTATCTCATTTTTGTGTATAGTTTTATATATTCTTTTTTTTTCATAGCTAGTTCTTTTATAATTGTCTTTTTTGGCTTTTCTGTTAAACAGCCCTCTTATGCAAACTATTATAGACCCAGACCTTAACCTCTAATCTAGTATCTATGATAATCATCACTTTAATTATCAAAATTGCAGGTATTATACAGCACGTGATGTAAACAATGTTTTAGCGTGTAATCACAATGTTTCCGGAATTAACTTGAATGTGAGATCTCTAAGCAAACACTTTGAAAATGTTAATGTCCTGATTCAAACAGTTGACAACAAATTCTCTTTTCTTGTGTTTACTGAAACGTGGTTAAAAGAGGACACTACTCAACTCTACAACATACCTAACTACTCAGCTATACACAACTGTCTTCCTATACAAAGAGGTGGTGGTACTTCTCTTTACTACCACCAAAAACTGACCTGCTTAAAAGTAATTAAATCTAGAGACCCTTGTGGAGAGTATATATTTGCCTGTTTCAGAGTCAAAAGTAGCGATGCTGTCCTGACATTGGGAGCAGGCTACAGGATTCCTAACACTGATGTGGCTGAATTTAACTCTAACCTTAGAAATCTAATATTAGAGAACAGACTGAACAAAAACCACTTAATTATTTCTGGAGACTTTAACGTTGACCTCTGCGAGGCTGATAACCCTCCTGCTGCTAGCTTCCTCAACTGTATGAACTGTATGGCATCAGACCCAAAAAAGCACTAACGATGCATTTATTAATATGATTAACTTGATACATGCAGCTCTTGATAAAAATGAGTTCCCTGTTGGGTTATTTGTGGACCTGCGTAAGGCTTTTGACACTGTCAACCACCAAAACCGTCTTCTTAAATTACAGCATTATGGAGTCACAGGTCACTCCCTGCAATACCTTAAGTCTTACCTTACTGACAGACTCCAGTATGTTTCTGTGAATAATTCAATTTCTCCTACCCTACCAATCAACATTGTTGTTCCCCAGTGCAGCATACTTGGCCCTCTCCTCTTTCTCATCTACATTAATGACCTTCCAAATGCCTCCCAACATCTCAGACCAATTCTATTTGCTGACGACACAACCTTCATTTAATCCAGTCCTGACCCCCTTGCTCTAAATGTCACAGTGAATACTGAGCTAAATAAAGTCCATCACTGGCTTACTGCCAACAAACTCACCCTCAATATTGACAAAACTTTCTATATTTTGTTTGGCAATAAATCCTCAAACCAAATAAATCTCAAGATAAACAATACCCAAATTTGTAACAAAGTAAATGGCAGATTCCTTTGCGATCTAATTGACCACAAGCTGAATTTCCAGGAACACATTTTAAATATACAAAAAAAGTTTCAAAAACTGTTGGCATTCTTTCTAAGATCAGACATTATATACCTCGCCCTGCCCTGGTGATACTCTATTACTCTCTCATCTATCCTTATCTCAACTATGGTATTTGTGCTTGGGGTTCTACTACCCAAAATCATTTACATCCTCTAATTACTCAACACAAAGCTGCTATTAGGACAATATCAAACTCCGGCCCCAGACATCACTCAGTACCCTTACTGAAATCTCTGAATATATTAGATATTAAGTCACTGCACATCCTCTCATGTGTATTTTATATATATATAAAACGCTGAACTGTAATGTCAATTCTGACCTTAAAAGCTTCCTAGAAGGTTGTAACAGATCCCATGAGCACCACACCAGAAACAAATACCTATTTGATATTCCAAGAGTACGACTTAATTAAACTAGAAATGCATTACAAATCAAGGGACCCAGAATGTGGAATGACCATCCCAGTCATGTTAAGGACTGTACCTCTCCCAACCAGTTTAAGATAAAAACTAAGTACTACCTAATTAACTCCATGTAACCTACCTCACCCCCCAAAATGTCAACCCATGTCTACTATTTTAAACAATGCTGTTTGTTGACCAAATTGTATTTTTGCTATACTTTAATCTCAATTAGTATTAAGTTTTAGTCTTAGTGTTTTTTCCTGCCCGAAACGCTTAGCGTAATAGTGACTTTAGTCATTGTATGTACTAACTCTATCTTTAAATCCATCAACGTTTTGTATCTCACCTTGTATGTATGTACTTTACCTGAATAAATATTTGTATTTGTATAATAATAACAACACGCTCAAGAATTCTCATAAATCATGTATCAGCACTTATGTTTGTTAAACTACATGGACCTCCTCTAGTTCAGTGGCATCCTGAGCCATGTGCCACATCATGGCTGCGGTACCATAGCTGAGATGACACCAGGACAAGAGTTGCTTCACACCCCTGAACACATATCACACCTGACCCTTTGTGGAAACTATTGTGAAACATCTCACTAGTTGTATTTTGTGAGCACTAAGTGTCTTAACTTTTTTAATTGATAAATACATGATTGATGTTTTTTTCTTTATTTGTTTGATAATTATATTTTGATAAATAATGAGTACAAATACGAAATAATTGATCATGTGACATATATACAAACAGGATAGTAAATGACAAGCTTTTGTCATGTCTTCAAGAGGTCTGGCACCTATAAAATTGGCACTGCACCCCTGGATTTATCATGCTGGGCAACACCTATGTGAGATGGTATCCATACAAATGAAACTCTGAAACTCTAACTCTTTAATAATAATTATTATTATTTGTTATTTGCAAGAAGGTACAATAAGTTGATGAGATTACATAAGATTGGAATTTTTACATTCATGCAAAGCCACTAACACGCATAGCGTTTTAGGAAAGTCCTTAATCTAACATATCATGAAAGATGAAAGGGTACATTGTAGCAAGGTTTTTATATCAAGGCAAGGCAATTTATTATGGCAAGGTTTGTGCCTATTAATCTTTGTTTAAGTTACCAATCAAGCTGTTAATGCAATCAATCAGAGCTACCAATGTGCATTAATATACCTACTAATCTCTCTCATCTCATTTTTTTCTTGCAATGTATCTGTTATCATTTTATTAATTCTGCTAGAATTTACCTACTTAAAATTATCTGTTAGATTAAGGACCTGCCCAAAACGCTGCGCGTACTAGTGGCTTTATCAGAATATAAATACCATGCTATGTATCCTCACAAATCCAATGTACCTTCTTGCATATAAATAAATAAATAATACATAAATAAATAAATAATATTAACAAATAACTACAACATAAGTTGACAGCGGTGATTACGTTGGTAAGGATATATTTCTTAAGTACTAATATTGGGGAAGTGGGTAGTACAAGATACAGTGTGAATTTGAAACACAAGCTAGACACTATGAGGATGAAATTAGGTACTTTTTGTTTTACTTTTGAATAGGGTAAAGGTTGGGTAAGTTGGACAGTTTTTTAATTCAACAGGGAGTGAGTTCCAAAGACTGGGCACTTTTATTTGCATGGAGTGTTTGCACAGATTTAGTCTGGCTCTAGGGAAAATCAAAGAGATATTTATTCTGGTGTTGTGCTCATTGTTTCATTACATCTATCAAGGAAAGTTTCAGATCAAGAGGGGATTTACTAACGATTTTGTGCATGTAAATAGCACGTGAGAATGTGTGGAATGTTGAGTGTATGTTTAGGATGTTAAGGGACTTAGAGGGGCTGTGTGTTATCTGAAGACAGTTTGTTATAGTTCTGATAGCAGATTTTGCTGAGTGATGATAGGGTTGAGGGAATTTGCAGTGGTTGAACCCATAGGAAAAAAACATAGGATTGGTCTAGTTACAAACGAAGAATAGATACTCATCATGCTTTCAATAATACGAAGAGCTAAACTTTCCTTTATGAGAATAGATTAAAGAAGCAAAAGGAAATATGAAAAGTACATGGACAGCCATCTCTAACACCTAGGGTCTAAACAACAATCATATAACAAGCGGATAAACTCTTCAAAGATTGTTAAACACTTGCAACATACTTAGAAAACGGCAACTGAATGAATAACTTCTTTTCTCAATTGGTGTAAATCTTGCCACAAAAATCCAGAGACCCAAACACATTTTTTTTTGCAGGGATATTCCTGCGCGACCTAAGCCTCTGGCTGGCCCACTGAGTGTTGCTTGTTTCTGTTTTACTTGGCGGAGTATGAGTATTTATGACTCATATGGTCGCTTCAGTAAGATTTTGTCCCATGTGTTTGCTGCTTCTGCTCTGTTTGAATCCGAGTTGAAATCTTAATGGGTTT
>WNGS01045605.1:9864-21297 GCA_020271785.1 Procambarus virginalis
TTGTAATGAAGTTATAGTATTGAAAGATTCAATTAAATACTGGTTTGATAGGGTGATGAGCAAATTAAATATAAAACATGAAGAACTTTTCAATATATATGATTTACTATCCAACAGAATGGTTCGAGTTCCAGTTAAACTTTAAAGACACTATACAGTTATATATATTAATAGGACGAAATTCATCTATTATACTCCAAACGAAATAAACATAACCAACTTAGCGCCAATTTTAATAGAATGCCGTTATTATAATAATGAAAATGTACAAAGTTATCATGAAAATGTACAAAATTTATCTTTTATTAAAGATGCATATATGATTATGACTCCTGTTAAATATATGAACTTTTCTTTATTGTGGGATTATAATATGTGGGATTATAATAATATACTACTATGTTGGAATCACTTGTCTATAGAAGGTATCAATAGCAAAACTCAGGTGTGTAATAATTTGCAAGATAATTTGAATGTCATAATGTGTTGGTTATATGAAAAATATGACATTAAATCCTTGATAATAAGTTAAATATAAATAACAGTAAATATGTTACAAATGGGACCATTTATATAGGTATTAAACACACCAAGAAAACGAGATCATTATTTGTTAAGATATTTTTCATTATATTAACAATTGTTTTCATAATTTTAAATATTATCATCATTTTACATGGTGGTTTTAAATTGGTATTTTTTTTGTAATATCCTCTAAATTCCTATAAATTCAATACATATATCATATATATGATTTGAAATTTTAAATTAGTAATTCCAATCACTCAAACATTGAAGGAAAATATATGGGTGGTGAGCTGTGATGATGGTTGGTACTTTGGTGGTAGCATAGTAGGTAGCTTTGGCCATTGGCTAAGATATAATAACTTTGACTTTCGATCCCAAATTATTACCAATGATACAATTATTATTAGTGTCCCATGATATAATAAAAAAGCTACTCAGTCATCAACAAAAATAGAGTTTTAATTTGGACTGATATTATTGTGAGAAGGGCCTTTGATATACTACGTTAATAATCTCAATTACCTATTATTTTGGGAATTTGAGACCATGTCCTGGACTATATCCAATCTTATCTTAGTAATCATTAACAATATAACTTCTACTATTCTACCTAACAGTTTGTATGTTCCACAGGGCAGTATCTTTCTAATTTAAACTCATATTGTTTGCTGATAATACTACCCTATTTATTCAAACCCCAATCCTAAATAAATTTTGTTACTAATGACTTTACAGAATATAGAATATAGTGAGTATTTCTATTTCACGATTTATAAATATAGCTCTTATTGTATTTGTGTTACGGACCCAACGCCTCCACAGAGAATGGAGAAGCGATGGCAGCGCTGCCATCTATGGGCCGTCACCCAAAGTTCGGGAAAAGAAGGCGCCCTCTGCTGGTCAAAAGTACAATTATTGGTGTCAGTGGTGAGTGACTCTTATTATTAAGTGTCTGTCCCCACCGAGGTAAGGTAGGGACAGCCAAGCAGTGAGGGAGTCAGTCTACCTGGGTGAGAGGAACTCCAGACAGAAGTCAACCTACGAACAGTCCACCTGAGAGAGAGAGTAACTATATGTCAATACTCTTTGTGGAAGTAAGAAGGTAATCCATTGGGAAAGTCACATATGACTTTGTGCAGCCGGTCTCGACTCTAGGAGGAGAAGCTCTGCGTTGAAGTGTGTCACTGTGGAGCGACATTTGAAGGCACGTGCCAGGAGGGTCCCCCCTTTTATAATATTACCGAGCTATTCTCCTTGAAAGCCACTCTGCTTGGGGTCGGATACCACCTAAACGGTTCCATCTAATAAAGAACCCCGTTGCGCCACGAAAGTGGCCGTAACAGTTATGAATATACCAACGTGATTATCTCATCTCTATTTTTTGTTTGTTCTGTACAATGTATCTTATAATTTATTATGTTACAATTAACCTACTTATAAACACAATGTACTTTCTATATATTTATATAATAAGTAAATAAGTAAGCAAATAAATAAACTTTCATATTATTTATCTTCGTTCTTAGTGTTGTATTCCTTCCTATATGTTATGAACCTCATAAATTTCCCTTATGAAGCCAATGTATGTGATTTGTTAAAAACACTGAGCCCTAAAGATATTAGGTGTCTGGCTCAGATATCAACAGGCTATCGCCTTTCACCTAAAAGTTCTCATGACGCTATTGAAATAATCCTAATTTATACCTCAGACTTGAAACGGTTGTTTTCTTATCGACGTCTTACTGCACAAATCTTTTCAACTATCTATATAAAAATCAAGTACCATCAATGCCTTTTGCTAAGAAAATGGAATTGGTAATAGCTGTAAAAGAGTTTTGGACAAAGCAGCATGGTAAAATGGTTATCGAATATTTGACTGAACAAGGAAGAGCACATTCAAACCCCAAAACCGAAATTACAAGTGCTATCCAACTTTCATTCCCTGAAATACGAACATCACTTTATGTTCCAATCCAAGTTTTATTCAATATACAACTGGTGAAACCAAGAATATAATTAAAATTCCTAAACAAAGCGGTACTGCAGAATGTGCAGTTGACCTGGAAGGTCAGCAGGTGACCTGGGAAGGTCAGCAGGTGACCTGGAAGGTCAGCAGGTGACCTGGAAGGTCAGCAGGTGACCTGGAAGGTCAGCAGGTGACCTGGGAAGGTCAGCAGGTGACCTGGGAAGGTCAGCAGGTGACCTGGGAAGGTCAGCAGGTGACCTGGGAAGGTCAGCAGGTGACCTGGAAGGTCAGCAGGTGACCTGGAAGGTCAGCAGGTGACCTGGGAAGGTCAGCAGGTGACCTGGGAAGGTCAGCAGGTGACCTGGGAAGGTCAGCAGGTGACCTGGAAGGTCAGCAGGTGACCTGGGAAGGTCAGCAGGTGACCTGGGAAGGTCAGCAGGTGACCTGGGAAGGTCAGCAGGTGACCTGGGAAGGTCAGCAGGTGACCTGGGAAGGTCAGCAGGTGACCTGGGAAGGTCAGCAGGTGACCTGGGAAGGTCAGCAGGTGACCTGGGAAGGTCAGCAGGTGACCTGGGAAGGTCAGCAGGTGACCTGGAAAGGTCAGCAGGTGACCTGGAAAGGTCAGCAGGTGACCTGGAAAGGTCAGCAGTGGACCTGGAAAGGTCAGCAGTGGACCTGGAAAGGTCAGCAGTGGACCTGGGAAGGTCAGCAGTGGACCTGGGAAGGTCAGCAGTGGACCTGGGAATGATACTAGTTGACCTGGGAAGGTCAGCAGTGGACCTGGCAAGGGATGGTTGTCATATTGCAAACACAAATTAGAGCAGTACAATGTCAATGTGATTCATATATAAGTACAGTATTACAGCATCAGACAGAAAGAGTGAAATTAAACTTCTACTCGAACAGATAATGAAAAAAATCTACCTGTCGTATGTGATGATGTTCCTAAAACTTCTATTCGAACTGTTAATGAAAAAAAAATTGTATGTGGTGTTCTTTCCCGGTAGAACATATAATGGAAGTTATAAGAAGTGATGAGTTTACACAAAATTTTGCAAGTGTATTTTAGAATGATTAATCGTTTACAGCCAGAGTGTTTCCACCTACCTGGAGATACTTTTCGAGGTGATATTTTTTATGACAACAGTTACACTGATATTTACTTAATTGGCCCATCAAATAGTGAGAGACATGCTTTTGGAGGAGGAAATACTTTCCAACTTTTAAAACAAACATTTCAAGAGTATAAGATTCAGTTCAGTCCTAATTTAGAAAATGGAATACATTCTTATCAATCAATTTTGGTATGGTCCAAATCAGTTGTTGTGCACCTTACATATCCAAACCTCATGTGTGGGAATTTTGAACAAGAAACGGGTATGGTGTGCAGTCCAAATGATCATGTATGAAGATAATGTATAAAGATAAATTTAAAACATGCTAGTACACATAAGCCTCCAAGTCTACCTTCATGTCAAGTGTTTGAAATTAAAATTTGAAATGGGTTTGATTAACAACGAATCAGTCACAGAGTAAGTAAAATCTGGTGGTTGGTATTATAAATATACTATTTTATTGATGTAATCGCAAGATAAAGATTGTGTAATAACATTATGTACTTTTGAATAATATATATATATATATATATATATATATATATATATATATATATATATATATATATATATATATATATATATATATATATATATATATATAATATATATATATATATTTTTGTACAAAGATATAAAATATGGGTTCTGTACCAGATATAACCATTGAGGTTCCTAGACTCATCACGAGGATACCTAGTGGCACTAAAAGGCAAGTAGTTATTTGAGTCGAACTAAAACGGAATGGAATTTCACACATTTTATACTAATGAGCAGATATGTTGGGACCCGCAAAATGGTGTGAATAATACCTGGCCAGGATAAAGTCAGATGAATAATTTGTAAAATTAACTAACTTAGACTTTCATTATACTTTAATATGGCGCCAATTAGATCTATTTTCTCAAACACGTTATTTTCATGTTTTTTTCAGGAGGATATTCTAGCAATAATCATCATGGTGTCATCCTCCAAAATCACCAAAATTAACAAAACCGCTAAAATTATAAAGAAAAATCCCACTTTTGATGATAATTTTTTTGAACTTTTAATTAATGAGCGAGTGAAGAAAGTGGTGGACATGCTTATCAGTGTTCATGGTATTTGTGGTAAAAGGAAAATTTATACCATCTCCAAGTTTGAAGATTGCTGGAATATGAATTATCGATCAACTATTCCCCTAAAGCGAGACACTTATATAAATTTATGTTTATCATTGTTAAGAGATCCAGCATGTTCAGATGATACTCTTAGGAAATTTAATGTTTTAGCTCATAATGAATATGGGGATTACATATTTGGACATCCTGTTATAGTCAATGATAACCACCGAACAGGAAGTCAGCTTGAATTCAATACTCTTAACAATGATAAACATAAATTGTTCGGAAGTGATTATCGAGACAGTGACTACTGAACAAGGACTGGTCAACGGTTTCTTAAATACAGGAAAAATTACATTTACAAGTGTTAGGTGTACCTTTCCTGGAATATTTAAGGGCTAAAAAATTCTATATGTTCATTTTGAATTGAACTAATGTTTTTTTTTTTTTTGTTAAAGTCAGTTCATATTTAGGTAGGGTTGATTTTAGGTTTGGCTGCGTGCGATATTGACACTAGTAAGTACCTAACCATAAAAATACCTTTATGGTTTATATGACAGACAATCTGTAAAGTAGTTTTTTAATAAATGGAATCCTCCGTCTGCTATATCCATGTTGTTTTCATGTGAACCCTGTTTGTTAGAATAATAATAATTTCATATATAATGAAAAAATTCTAATACAAGTATATATTAATTTATTTACCATAATTTAACTTTTCAGCAGGCAAATAGACCTTACTCTACTCGACAGTTATACATCAGTAGTGATACTTACAATAAAGTTTTGATATCACGTCATTGCAGGTTAAAAAATATTTTCAACCTCATCTTTTTCTTTTTGAGCATTTTCATCAATAAATTTACCATAGTCTGTTATTGTATGTGGGAAGAGTTGTGTTATGACGTTCTCCCGTTCATTCCACAAGTAACAGAGATTTTGCCACAGCTCTGTTTTTGTATATTTATACCAGGGGAGCCAGACAGATCACTGATAAGTGATTCTGGGGTTACATACAGGTTCCACGAATCGTCAAATCAGTGAACATATGGGGCAATATATAAATATATACAAATCACAATATCGTGGTATTTCTTATGAACAAATCCACAAAGTTCGTGAAGGCTCAGTCGATTGGGGTACCGTCAGTCACCAGACACACCAGTGTGTGTACCAGTCACCAGACACACCAGTGTGTGTACCAGTCACCAGACACACCAGTGTGTGTACCAGTCACCAGACACACTAGTGTGTGTACCAGTCACCAGACACACCAGTGTGTGTACCAGTCACCAGACACACCAGTGTGTGTACCAGTCACCAGACACACCAGTGTGTGTACCAGTCACCAGACACACCAGTGTGTGTACCAGTCACCAGACACACCAGTGTGTGTACCAGTCACCAGTCACACCAGTGTGTGTACCAGTCACCAGACACACCAGTGTGTGTACCAGTCACCAGACACACCAGTGTGTGTACCAGTCACCAGACACACCAGTGTGTGTACCAGTCACCAGACACACCAGTGTGTGTACCAGTCACCAGACACACTAGTGTGTGTACCAGTCACCAGACACACCAGTGTGTGTACCAGTCACCAGACACACCAGTGTGTGTACCAGTCACCAGACACACTAGTGTGTGTACCAGTCACCAGACACACCAGTGTGTGTACCAGTCACCAGACACACCAGTGTGTGTACCAGTCACCAGACACACCAGTGTGTGTACCAGTCACCAGACACCAGTGTGTGTACCAGTCACCAGACACACCAGTGTGTGTACCAGTCACCAGACACACCAGTGTGTGTACCAGTCACCAGACACACCAGTGTGTGTACCAGTCACCAGACACACCAGTGTGTGTACCAGTCACCAGACACACCAGTGTGTGTACCAGTCACCAGACACACTAGTGTGTGTACCAGTCACCAGACACACCAGTGTGTGTACCAGTCACCAGACACACCAGTGTGTGTACCAGTCACCAGACACACCAGTGTGTGTACCAGTCACCAGACACCAGTGTGTGTACCAGTCACCAGACACACCAGTGTGTGTACCAGTCACCAGACACACCAGTGTGTGTACCAGTCACCAGACACCAGTGTGTGTACCAGTCACCAGACACACCAGTGTGTGTACCAGTCACCAGACACACCAGTGTGTGTACCAGTCACCAGACACACCAGTGTGTGTACCAGTCACCAGACACACCAGTGTGTGTACCAGTCACCAGACACTAGTGTGTGTACCAGTCACCAGACACACCAGTGTGTGTACCAGTCACCAGACACACCAGTGCAATGACAAAACACACATGCTCGTATCCCAGTCAAGTGTTGGGGGGGGGGGAAGGTTATCTTCTTTGAGATGATTTTGGGGCTATTTAAAATTTATCTCAGAAAAATTATGGTAAATCATAAATACCCAAATAAACAAAGAAGACAATTATTTAATCATGGAAAGAAATTGGTATAGGTTATAAAAAAAATGAATAAAAATCTTCTAATTGATAATAATAAGATCAATGACAAGTTTTTACTAGGCCTAACTCTAATTATGAATCAAAATTTATGTTTAAAACTTTCAAATTTTTCTTCATTCCAATATTATGAAAGAGATAATATACTCCATATACATCCTGTATTATGTGATATGAAGCCACTAGGTTTACTTGGCCAGTCATTAGATTCACGTTATCTTTCAAAGAAAATTATACCTAAAGAAATTCAGATAATATACATTAGCCCTCATCATATTTTTCTCACGAAACCAATGGCCAAATTACAGCTGATTTGCTCTTAGGTGGTTTCAAGAATAATATTACGCCACTTTATCTCTTAAATGAACATGATCTAAATTCCCTTGTTGCAAATCCCTCTCACAGATTTAGACTTATAGATGGTCGATCGGTAGAAATGTTTGATAATATGTGGAAGCTAGGAACTAATGATTGTGCAATTGATAGTAAAGATCATAATAATGATTTATTGGGAATTCGTCCCATTTTGGGCTTGTGTGATTTATTTTCTATTTCTAAGCGTTTAATATATTTAACCCAATTGAGCGATTTGATCAATAAAATTCACCAAGTATTTAATATAATTAAATATTTTCCCTATCTAATACATCCGTATCGTTTGCTGGTTTCTGAAACAGGGAAATTTTATATTATGTCATTTAGTCTCCTTCATTATTTATTTTCACCTCATGCTGAAACCAAAATAAATAAAGATATTGTCTTTTCTCATCCGCAATCTTTAATACAACCTACTGAAAATATTGAAAATATTGAAAGTATTGAAAGCAATAATCTAAATAGAATCAAAGTTAAATCAAAAGAAAATTTAATAATAGCTAGTAAAGACTTCAAAATATATCATAATTATTTAGTTCAAAGTAACTGTCGTCTACTTCTCGATATGTTACACTCACTATTTGTAACTATTATATGGATTGCTAATGGTGGAGGAGTTATACATAAAAAACATACATTGGTACGCAATTATTTAACCTTACAAGGGAATATTACCATAAAACCACACCACCCAAAAATCCATATAAAGTTACATCACGAAAACCAATTCATAATCCTAGACTACCTTCTTTTTCCCAACCACCATCTCAACTTGAACTAACATCATCTCCACCATCACCGTTATCTAATAATGTTAATCAACAACTGAATTGCCAGAATCCATATGGTTTATGTCATGCACAGATAATTTACAGCTCATTCCATACAGATGAAATCACAATGTAATGTGGCTCAACATGTTCATAATTATGGTTGCCTTCATTTTTGAATACTCCAACAGTTCTTGAGGAAGCCTTTTGTGAAACATAACATCACACCGAGATAATATTCTAATTGATTGTAATTGAAAATTGAGATCAATATAATTTTCGCATTTATAAAGATAAAAAAGGCGCTTTTCGAGGCAACAATAATTTAATATATATATATATATAATATATATATATCTAGATATATATATATATCTACTATTACTATGAGATATATAGATATATATATAGAGATCTAATATATGTATGTATATATATGTCGTACCTAGTAGCCAGAACGCACTTTTAAGCTACTATGCAAGGGCCGATTTGCTAATAGGCCAAGTTTTCCTGAATTAATTGTTTTTACGACTACTAATCCTACCTAACCTAACCTTAACCTTAACTTTTTCGGCTACCTAATTTAACCTAACCTAGTCTAAAGATAGGTTAGGTTAGTTTAGGTCGGGTTGGTTAGGTTCTGTCATATATCTTCATTAATTTTAAAACCGAAAGGAAAAAAAAGGGACCGCAGACCCGCAGATCGAAGGAAATGGGAGCTTAGCTGGCTATGAAAAAAATGAGAGAAAATAGAGGAGGAAGGCAGGAAAAAAAAGGGCTGAGGAGGAAAAATCGGGGCGGAAGAGGGGCCAAAAAAGTGAGGGCGGGAGACAGATGGTTACAGACTTTCCCTCAGAGAGAGAGAGAGAGGGATAGAGAGATTAGAACGAAGAGAGAGAGAGAGAGAGGATAGGAGAGAAGAAGGGCGACGAGGGGAACGAGGAGGAGAGAGGGAGAGATTTCGGGAGAGCGAGAGAGAGAGAGATGATAGAGAGAGAGAGAGAGAGAGAAGACAGAGAGTAGAGAGACAGATAGGAGAGAAAAAGAGAGGAGAGTAGAGCATATAGAGACATATAGAGATAGATAAGAGAGAACAAGATATATAGATAGATATAGAGAGAGAAATATATATATTTTATTTATCTATTTATTAATATATATGCCTGTGTATTTATCTTCGTGATGTATATATAGATATATATATTATATATATATATATTAGTATATATACTAATATATAAGAGTACAGAAAAGAAGAGTATCTTGAGCTTATCTTGAGATGACTTGGTGCTATTTAGTGTCACGTGGCCCGGGGTCCTATACAAGGCCTCTCTCTACCCCCAGGAAGCAGCCCGTGAAGCTGACTAAACTCCTAGGTACCTATTACTGCTTGGAAACAGGGGTATCAGGGTGAATGAAAGGACACCATCCAATGTTCGTGTCCACTCAGCTGTGCGGTGGTCTAAATGAAAGATTATTCATGTGTGGATTCGAACTGAGGACAGTCGTGATCAATAGTATACCATTATTAGATTAGAGTGAGAGGGAAATTTTTTATATAAAATAAAATATTAATGTCACTCTCAAAATTTCTTTATATATTAATATTTATGATATTTAATTGTGATATTTTTAATTATATATTTATATTATTCAAGAAATAGGTCAACATTTTCAACTCAGCATCCTCAACTGTCAATGAATTTAATTAAAAAAAAACTGATAAAACTGGGTCTGTATGTTGTCTTTAAACGTAAGTATTCTATGGACAAAACTCGTGGTTACGATATGATTTCTCATGTAAAATACAGTTAATTGTAATGATGATACAACGATTAATCTTGGTGATATAATGTATTTTGTAAATTTGATACGTCCATATTTGATCAATTTAGAAAAGAGAATTGGTATTTTAATACCTTAACACCGATATTTTTAATTCTATTCGTAATCTTAATTTTTCACCTATTGTATATGAGACAATTGAGATCCGTCCACTATATACAGATTCATGAGATTGCAAGCTAGGTGATGAAAATATGAAGAAAATCTCAATTGCTTAATGGTAATAAGTTACCAAAATGTGTATGGGTATCTTGTTAACATATTTGGGTAAATAGTCAAAACAAATATACTCCGCAAGGTTTTCCTGTTTATTATTTACCAACCAAGGAACATATAGATGGATATTATGCCCCAATTCTTCTCCTATTCAAGTGAAACTTAGCCCAGGAAAATATATAAAAGTAAACATGTGGGCCAAAAAAATTTGATTTATAAATGCGTGATCCATTTGCTGTGGTTAAACTTAGGATCACTGTTAAAATGAAATAATTATGAATTGTGTGTTGGTTATAAAGTCATGTTTGTTTATCAGAGACATTTAACATAATAGTTACTCAAACACATCTTTATATATTTCTGAGCTTATAATATACAAAGAACTAATGTTTTTTATCCTTTCAGATAATTATAAAATGCTGGTGATGTTGGTTCTATTGTTCTTCAAGATCCCAATGTCAACAAGGGTGGCGCAGTTGCTTTTTTTGTAAACAATGAAAAAGCAATAGGAAATCTACCCCAGAAAATATTCTGTGCTAATACTAGTAGCCCCCAAAAATATATTTCAATTGTGGGATAAAATTTGTCCTATGGAGAAATAATTTAAAACTAAAAGTGGAATTTTTACAAGACTTTAATCCAACAATCAACTTGTATCACTTAGTGGACAATTCATTTTTTACTTATATAGATAATGTTCATCGCTAAATGTAAGAAAAAACATTGCCGACTTCTCTTATTAATTGATCTTCAAACAGTGAACATTAGTATAAAAGTGATTTCAATTACTTGTCCCTCCCCTCAATAAATAAAGCTGCAAAACTTAATTTAAAAACATTTGAGAGTTAGAATTATTTAAGTATGTTGAATGACTGGGAGAACGAAATATGTATTGGAAAAATAGTACCTTTCATTTGAATTGTGCAGGAATTAGTATTAAACACAATTTATAATCTTTAAATATTTTAAACAGCAAAGATGTAGGGAGTATCAATTCAGAACAATTGAGAGCAAATCTACTTGATAT
>WNGS01045608.1:0-11340 GCA_020271785.1 Procambarus virginalis
TTCTTTGATTGAAAAACATGGGGATAAATACAAATCCTAATTGTAAATGACCAGTTATAAACAAAAATAAGTAGGAAAAATTATATATGGAACCAAACATTGGAAAGTTTAGGTGATGAGAGGGTAAACAACCGCCGCCATTTTAGCAGCGCCACAGCCGGTGATGTCCAGCACGAGCATTAAGGGAAAACCTTGACACAAACTGCCCTATCATAAAGAAGAAGCACCACCATTGACCGCCAAGTGCTCACATCAAGTCTAACTCTAAGAAACAACACTCAAGCCTTGACGCTTCTCCCAACATCCGGGGGAGAAAACCTTCACACAAACTGCACCTGTCATAAAGAAGATGAAGACTCACCAGTGTCCACAGTGTCCGAAGGTATTCACCCGTCCTTCATGTGTGAAACGTCACATGTTAGTGCATTCAGGTGACAACCTCATGAATGTCCAGAATGTGGGAAGAAATTCAGTCAGCTTGGAAGTATGAAGACTCACATGTTAGTGCATTCAGGTGACAAACCTCACGAGTGTCCACAGTGTCAGAAGGTATTCACCCGTCATGGACATATGAAGTCTCACATGTTAGTGCATTCAGGTGATAAACTTAACGAGTGTCCAGAGTCTTTCTTTCCAGAGTGTGGGAAGAGATTCAGCCTTCTTGCACATATGAAGAGACACCGGAAGGTGCATGCGGATGAGAGACCTTTTCAATGTGCCGAGTGTGGCAAAAAATTAGAGAACGAGAAACTATAATAGAGCACATGTTAGTGCATTCAGGTGACAAACCTCATGTGTGTCCAGTGTGTGGAAGAAATTCAGTCGAAGTGGATATATGAAGACTCACATGTTAGTGCATTCAGGTGATAAACCTCACGAGTGTCCAGAGTGTGGAAAGAGATTCAGTCGTATTGGACATATGAAGACTCACAGGATGGTGCATACGGATGAGCGACCTTTTCAATGTGCCGAGTGTGGTAAAAAATTTAGAGAACGTGGAATTATAATAAGGCACATGTTAGTGCATTCAGGTGACAAGCCTCACGAGTGTCCAGAGTGTGGGAAGAGATTTAGTCAGCGTGGAAGTATGAAGAGGCACAAGATGATACATGCAGATAATAGGCTAAACACTTTGAGTGTGAAAGATAATTAAGAGAATGTTGAAGGATAATCTTGAGGTTATCTTGAGATGATTTCGGGGCTTTTAGTGTCCCCGCGGCCCGGTCCTCGACCAGGCCTCCACCCCCAGGAAGCAGCCTGTGACAGCTGACTAACACCCAGGTACCTATTTTACTGCTAGGTAACAGGGGCATAGGGTGAAAGAAACTATGCCCATTGTTTCTCGCCAGCGCCTGGGATCGAACCAGGACCACAGGATCACAAGTCCAGCGTGCTGTCCGCTCAGCCGACCGGCTCCCTATGAGGATAATGAGGCACATAATGGTATATTGACATACCTTTAATCTAACAGTGTGCTATCACAATGTCAGTTGGATGTTCTTCAGAGGTAATTATATTTTGTTTGACAAATACACTTCACAATGAAAGGTAAAGATATGAAGATATTTTATTATATTGTTCTTTTATGAAAGTTAGATGACCAAGCAAGAACTGGAGAAGCTGTCACTAGGAAAACTCAAAATTGCTTATAAGTACTGTATAGAAATATCTCTTTAATTTAGCAATGGTAAAACAAAGCTTTAAATGTTTTTCTTCATATATATGTAAATAATGTGCTTCCTTTTTTTGCTTCCTGTGGAAATTTATTTAAAATGTAATATACTCTGTAGCTAACTTATGGACATTTTTGTTGTAATATTATTTAGCATTGGAGTTGGTAAAGAAGACAATCTGAGACGTACTTAAGGTGAGACCATTTGATTGGTAAGGAAATGTATATTAATCAAGGAATTTTCTCTTCAGATTAATGTGCAAACTGATGTCCATTTTTTATTTTTTGTTTAGGCCTATTTATGAGTTCTATTCTTGATTAAAAATATTTCACCGAAGAGTATATTGAAGGCTGATTGGCATTTATAGCTGTCAGTCAAGTTAATATGAAATTTAAATTTATATTACTCTAAAAATTTATCACTCTAAATTTACCAGAAATTTATTACTCTAGCCTAACTTTATCAGTTATGCTGTAATTGTCTGGGAATAATATTTTACCCGATTTACCTGAGGGCCACTAACCTGCGTGGCCTCGATGAGAACAGGAAGTCGTCGGCTTGTTGAAGGTTCCCTTCCCCCTCCCAGTTTGCCTTCATGATTTTTTCCAGGTATATTTTGAAATTCAGCACAGTTTTTTTGGCAGTTATGGCTTTGGTTGGACGGCAGTTCCATTGATCAATAATCCTGTGTGTGAAAAAGCCTGATTCAAAGTTATATTAGTCTGATTGGCAATTATATTATCCTGACTGTCAATTTATATAAAAAAAATTATATCAAAGAGATATTTATGTTGTGGTGCTTGTGGGTTCTATTATGTCTATCAATGGAGAGTTTCAGATCAGGGTTAGCATTTAGGAACAAGGTTTTGTACTTGTAAATAGCACAAGAGAATGTGTAGAGCGAGTGTATATGTAGCATGTTCAGGGATTTAAACAGAGAGGCTGTGTGTTGTTTGAAGACAGTTTTATTGTTCTGATAGCAGACTTTCGTTGGGTGATGATGGGCTTGAGGTAATTTGCAGTGGATGAATGAACCCCATGCATAGATACTATATGTTGAGATACCAACCCTAATTTACAAAAAAAGCCTCTAGATTTTTAGCTCCAGCCATTGCATTGCTCTACAACAAATTATTTGAACTCTAAACCTTTCCTGATATTTTGAGAAAAAAAAGCAAGAGTAACCTTAGTCCATAAAAGCAGCAATCTCACTGAAGTCAACAATTATAGACCAATATCAATTCTGCCGATTTTGTCTAAATTATTTTAAAGTTAATTTACACGCAGCCTTACTCCTATTTATACTTAGTTCTTCCCATAATGGCTTCAGGCCCAAAAAAGGACCAATCTTGCCCAGTTAGTATGATTAATTTCATTTATGCAGCCCTTGGAAAACTTATTCATTTATTTGTTGACCTACATAGGACGTTTTGACACTGTAAACACATTAACTTTCTTAAATTGCAACGTTATGGAGTAAGAGGTCACTCCCTCCAATACCTACAATCTTACCTCAGTGACAGGCTCCAGTATGTCTCTGTGAATGATTCCAATTTTCCCACTCTACCCATTAACACTGGTGTCTCACCGGGCAGTATTCTTCACCCTCTCGTCTTTTTCATCTCTCCCTCCCTTTCCAGCTCGTTGCCATCGTGAGGGGGCTTGGTTGGCGGATGCTAGAGTGTGATGGTCCATGGGACAGTGTCCTCTGTTCTTTTGAAGCCTTATGCTCCTGCTGCCTTCTTCACTAATTGTGCTGAATGCTTTTTCCTACTAAGTTTAATTTTTCCTTCCCAATTCTCCTTTATAATTGCTATTTCCCAGCGACTTTTTGCTATTCTTGATCATTCCTTTAGATGTCGTCTTCTGTTTTGACACTGGGTGTTAGGTGAGGCACAGTCTCTCGCCCGTAAAACTGTGGTACCCGAAATTGTTGAGCAAAGGGACACTTTTATTGTCACTCTTTTCCTTCATTGCTGAGCCCAATCTTGATGGACTGATGGTTCTTAAAGTGGTGATTGCAGGGCATATATCCACAATGCACCCCTGGGGGGGGCCCACGTCTTATCGGGTGTCCTATCCTCTAATTGTGGCGCCATGGTGGGTATGGAGGCTTGTTTGTTGATGAAATGATTACCTGTTCATTTACATGCTGATATCTGACACTTATTTTTAACTTCTCAGATGTGGGGTGGGAGTCCAGGGCCCCGAGTCGGACTGTGATGGAAAGCCGGGCTCTGTAGCCCCCTGCTACTTTGGTCCCAGACCAAGCAGCTCCGGACTTAACCTGCTTGATTCCCGCTTGATGGTGTTTTGGCAGTTCTAGTCCCCGAGGCCAGGCTTGACTTGTGAGAGCTTGGTCTACCAGGTCCCAACTACCCCTCTCTGCTCCCCTTCTCCCTCTGTGGCAGGGTTGAGCCCCAAGCCCCCAGTGATGACCACCTCATCACACGGAGTGGCTTCATCTCTCATTGTAACAACTGCGCCTTTTACCCCCTCTTACTGAGGGTGCTCGGTGCCGTCCTCTTCGCAGTCACACTCGCACAATTCCTTCCGGTTCTAATACCTTCCAAGCTTTGTTTGGTCCTGCTACATGGACTAAGTATTTTAATCTCGGTCATGTTAATTCTACTCGTCCTGATGATTTATTCATCCATAAACACCTAGTTGATACCTGGTTGATGGGGTTCTGGGAGTTCTTCTACTCCCCAAGCCCGGCCTAAGGCCAGGTTTGACTTGTGAGAGTTTGGTCTACTAGGCTGTTGCTTGCAGCAGCCCGCAGGCCCACATACCCACCGCAGCCCGGTTGGTCCGGCACTCGTTGAAAGAAACTATCTAGTTTCCTCTTGAAGATGTCCACGGTTGTTCTGGCAATATTTCTTATGCTCGCTGGGAGGATGTTGAACAACCATGGACCTCTGATGTTTATATAGTTCTCTCTAATTGTGCCTATGGCACCCCTGCTCTTCACTGGTTGTACAGTACTCTGCAGTTTCTACCATATTGTTCACTCCAGTATGTTGTTATTTTACTGTGCAGATTTGGGACCTGGCCCTCTAGTATTTTCCCACTTGTATATTATTTGATATTTCTCCCATTGTCTTTCTAGTGAGTACATTCGGAGAGCTTTGAGACGATCCCAATAATTTAGATGCTTTATCTCGTTTATGTATCCCGTATATGTTTTCTGTACTCCCTCTATTTCAGCAATCTCTCCTGCTCTAAATGGGGAAGTGAGTACTGAGCAGTACTCAAGATGGGACAGCACAAGTGATTTGAAGAGTACAACCATTGTGATGGGATCCCTGGATTTGAAAGTTCTCGTAATCCATCCTATCATTTTCCTGGCTGCCGCAATATTTGCTTGGTTATGCTCCCTAAAATTTAGGTCATCAGACATCATTATTCCCAAATCCTTTACATGTTTCTTTCCTACTATGGGCAAATTTGATTGTGTTTTGTACCCTGTATTATGTTTAAGGTTCTCACTTTTACAGTATCTGAGTACCTGGAATTTATCGCTGTTAAACATCACGTTATTTTCTGTAGCCCAGTCGAAAACTTTATTAATATCTGCTTGTAGTTTTTCAATATCTTCAGCAGAGGTAATTTTCATGCTGATTTTTGTGTCATCTGCAAAGGATGATACGAAGCTGTGCCTTGTATTTGAGTCTATATCTGATATGAGAATAAAGAAAAGCCGTGGTGCAAGGACTGTACCTTGAGGTACTGCAGCTTTTAACTGCGCTTGGACTCAATTTTATATGGTTAACTGTTACTCTCTGTGTTCTGTTCGACAGAAAACTGAGTATCAAGCATCCTACTTTACCAGTTATTCCCATTGACCTCATTTTGTGTGCTATCACTTCATGGTCACATTTATCGAATGCCTTTGCGAATCCGTGTATACTACATCTGAACTCTGTTTTTCTTCTAATGCCTCAGTGATTTCGTCATAATGGTCAAGTAGCTGTGAGAGGCATGATCTTCCTGCTCTAAATCCATGTTGACCTGGATTGTGGAGGTCTTTGGTCTCCATGAAACTAGTGACCTGACTCCTGATCACTCTCTCAAATACAGTAATTTTGTTATGTGGGACGTTAGTGCAACTGGTCTATAATTCTTTGCCAATGCTTTGCTACCTCCCTTGTGTGGAGGGGCTATGTCTGCTGCTATAAGCGCATCTGGTATCTCCCCCGTGTCCAAGCTCTTCCTCAACACTATACTGAGTGCCTGTGCTACTGGCACTTTGAATTTCATTATAAATATTGAATTCCATGAGTCTGAACCCGGGGCTGAGTGCATGGGCATATTGTCAATTTATCTTTAAAAACCTGCCACGCTCGTGTTGATATCAGTTATATTTACAGGGGTTTGTATATCACGCATAAAGAAGTTGTCCGGATCTTTCACTTTCATGCTGTGTATCGGGGTGCTAAACATGTCTTCATATTGCTTTTTTAGGATTTCACTAATTTCTTTGTCATCCTCAGTGCATGAACCTTCACTAGTACGAATAGGTCCAATACTGGCAGTGGTTTTTGCTTTTGATTTAGCATATGCAAAGAAATATTTTGGGTTTTCTTTATTTCTTGAATTGCTTTCTGTTTTAGTTGCCTTTCTTCAATCTGATATGAATGCTTCAATCTCTGTTCGATTTCTTCAATCTCCCTGTTTAAATTATTCCTTCTTTGTATGGAAAGTCGTGTCTGCTTCAGCATTTCTGTTAACTTTTTTCTTCTTTTGTAATGTCGTCTGCGTTCTCTTTCTACGTTGGACCTTGTGTAGGATTTTTATTACTTAAACATTTTCCCATTGAATGTTGTAAGTTCCCTGTTTATTTTCTCCGAGTCTATCCTTTTATTATTAAAATTTAATTTATTGAATAGCCCTTCTCGCTTGTTGTTTCTCTTGGGCCTACTACCATTATTTATGTTAGTTTGCACTTCAATGAGCTTGTGGTCCGAGTACGTAGTGTCCGAGACAGTAATGTCTCTGATTAGCTCATCATTGTTCGTGAATATGAGGTCCAGCGTGTTCTCATTCCTAGTCGGTTCTGCAATCTGCTGACTGAACGATAATTTGTCACAGAATCTCAGTAGTTCTCTGACCTGTGATTGGTTATTTCCAGGTTGATTTCATGCTATAGTATTACTGTTTACTATTCTCCGTTGTAAACTGGGTAGATTGAAGTCTCCAAGGAAGATAATATCTGGTGCTGGGTTTGCTAGGTTATCAAGGCTATTTTCTATTTTGTGGATCTGCTCAGTGAATTCCTCAACTGTTGCATCTGGCAGTTTGTGTATTAGAATAATAATTAGATTTATATTCTCTACCTTGATTCCAAGTACCTCTACCACCTCATTGGTCAAGTTCAGGAGCTCTGTGCATTCCAGCTCCTCTTTAATATACAGACCTTCTCCTCCACTTGACGTAATTACTCCTTCTCTAGTTGATTTGGTGGATACCTTTGTTACTTTTAACCCCACCCATACTGGTACACGTGTTGTTGCAGCTCCTTCTCGGGAAGCAGCTGTCCACTTAGCCTCGTTGTCCTTCATTGGGGAGACACTGGTTCGAATATCAAAAAATGCCTGGTTAAATAAATGCCAGGATTGCCACAGTTATTCTTCCATACTATGTAGCGACTGGTGATAAGGAACTTAAAGACTACCATAATAAACATATCCTTGAGGCCCAAGGCCATTCTATCCTCCATATTAATGTTACTCGCCCTCCCTCGTGGTCGTCATGGCCAGTCTCTTTGTGTAATGAAAATCACTTTTGATAGGTCCCTTCCGTCTTCCGTAACTCTTGGTGCCAGATGCTCTATTCAGGAGTACATCTGCTCTTCTCGCCTCTTCCCTCTGTGGTGTCGCCTTGTCATGGTGAGGGGCTCACGTACACCACCCTGGGACTAGTGAGGGTTGCCTTTGCCCCCTCTCCTGTCCCCTCTTTGTGTGTTGTACATGCAGATGGGCACCACGTAGGGGCCTTGTGAGCCATCGGACCGCCCGCTAGAGGGGTAGCCCTGAGTGGATGGCTGGGTGTCCAGGCTGGGGCAATAGGGGGAGTGGGGTCTTTGCACCATTGTGGGAGAATGAACTATGCAGTAGGACTCCTTGTTAAAAAGGGGGGAGGCACCACTGGGGACGATGCACCCTTCCTGCACTGGCCCGTGCTTGGCCTCCCTGCTGCCCTGGTAGGTGGTATCCCTTGGATCCAGGCCCCAAACTTTTAGAAAGACTGCTGCATGGATAATGAAACGACTTCTCTTTCCCAGGCTCATGGGGGTGGGTGACCAGGCCCCTGAGTCGGACTGTGCTGGAAGACTGGGCTCTGTAGCCCCCGCTACATTGGGCCCAGACTGGACTACTCCCCGCTCCCCTTCCTCTTCTGTGGTTGGGTCGAGCCCCAAGCCCCCTGTGGTGACTACCTCGTCCCCTAGTACGACTCCATCTCTCATTGTGACTACTGCACCTTATGACCCCCCCCCTCTCTCTCTCTCTCTAGGGGGTTCTCACCTCCGTCCCCGCCATTGCCGCTCTCGCATGCTTCCTTCCCATACCAATTCGTACCATGCCTTGTTTGATCTTGCTACGTGGACTAAGTACTTTGACCTCCATCATTTAGATTCTACTCCTGACAATTTCTCCCTCCATAGGCACCTTGTTGATTCAGTAGATGCCTCTGTTACTTTTAACCCCACCCATCTCGGTACGCATGTTGTTGCTGCTTCTTCTCGGGATGCAGCTGTCCACTTGGCGACTTTGTCCTGCATTGAGGTGACCCCCCTGTTCGGGTCTCCAAAATGCTCAGTTAAGTGCCAGTGTTGGCACTGTTCTCCTCCCACACCATGTTGCAACCGGTATTAGGAACCTCAAGGACTGCCACGAGGATATTAAACATGTCCTCGAGGCCCAAGGCCATTCTGTTCTCCAGGTTTACATGTTCACGACCCCCTCGTGGCCGTCGCCGTCTGTCCCTTCGGCTTGTGAAAATTACCTTTGATGGTTGGACACTTCCGCCCTCTGTTATTCTTGCTGGTGCCAGATGCTCCATTTAGGAGTACATACCCTCTTCTCGGCTTTGTAATAAGTGCTGGAAGTTCGGACATGGTGCCCTCAAATGCTCCAGTATTCTCTCTCTCTCTCTCTCTGCCCTATGTGTGGGAACGAAGGTCACTCTAAGTCGGAGTGCACTTCTCCCCAGGCTCGCTGCCTCAATTGCGGTGAGGCCCACCCTACCTTCTCTCGCGCGTGTATCCATTACAAACTTAAGGCAGCCATCCTCAACTTGAAGCACTGGGAACGTTTGTCTTTTCCTGAGGCGAGGCCAAGTTCACCATCCCCCTCCTCCCCTTTTCGCTGGGGTTTCTTACGCTCACGTGTTGCGCTCTTCCTCTCCTCGTCCTTCCCACCTTCCTCAGTCTCACAACAGTTTCCAGGCCTTAGACCCAGATACGCCCACCGCCTGCTCCCCTGTTCCTTTACATTCTGACCCGAAGGGTCCCCCCTCCTGGTTTCTCTGTCTGGGGTTCCCCTTCTTTCTACCCAGTCTGCCATGTCTCCTGTGTCTTCTTTCTCATCTCCCTTTGATCCTCCTTCCCATCCTTCTCCTCCGTCTCTTAGCTCTCCACGCCGCCTGTCTGTGCGGGCTGATGTCCATCCTTCTCCTAGCGATCATCGTGTTGTTCGCTCTCATTCTTCTTCTGTTGAGACGTTTGAGTCTGTTGCCCAGTACGTTGCTGCTGGAACACCTGTCTCTCTGAGTCAGAAGCAAAAGCCTGGCTTATCTCCTTCCTCCTCCACGGCTGGTAAGAAAGCTTCACTTTCATCCTCGCCCCCTACCTCTGACTATCGCTCGACCCTCCCATTTCGGTGGTCGAGCCCCCTGTTCCTGCTTTGGAGGTTTCTTTGGCCCCTGCTACCCTCTCGGTTCCTGCCCTTGCTGAGGTGTGCTCCCCGGTTTCTGCCCCTTCTACTGTCTTGACAGTCCCTCTGGTTGCCTCCTCCTCTGGACCCTGCTCATCTGCCTCTGGTCTGTCCTCCCACTTCCTTCCCTCCATCTTTACTCAGTTTACCCATGCCCCCTATCCCTGACTTCGCGCTGATCCTGATCCTGCACTTCTTTGACATGCTGTGTTCCTTTTTAACCTTTGTTTCTTCATTGTTCTCTGTTCCTGTCCTTTCTCTTTTTTCGATGTCTATTCTTCAATGGAATATTCATGGATATTACCGCAATTTCCCTGAATTCCAACTTTTGATTTCACAGTTTTCGCTCCTTTGTGTCCGTCTCCAGGAGCCGATGCTTGGTGCTCATCCTGGTCGCTTCCGTGATTATTCCTTTCTCTCCCCTGCCCCCCCCCCCTTCATTTTTGCTGGGGCCAATAACTTTTCTGCTTTTGATTCGTTCTGATGTTCCCTTCATCCCCTTACTTTTTCCATCACCTCTCCAATGTTCTGTTGCCCGTGTCCTTTGTGCGTAAATGGTACACAGTTTGTTCCATTTATCTCCCCCCAAATGTGCCGCTTTCTCTTCCCGATCTTAAACACCTAGTGGACTCCTTGCCAGAGTCTGTGCTCCTGCTGGGTGATTTCAGTTGTCGACATACCCTCTGGGGTGATTTCTGAACAACAGCCCGGGTCGCCTTCTCGAACCGTTCGTCTCTCTTCTTCCCTGTCTCTAAGGAATCTGATGAGCCCACTCATTTGGACTCTTGGACTGCACCCTTTCCTGTCTTGATTTTTTCTTTGCTCGTTGTCTCTTTACTTGAATTTCACATGGCAGGTTCTTGATGACTTCCATGGCAGTGCCATTTCCCCATCCTTGTTACTTTTTTCTTTTCACCCTCCCTCTCCTTCCCTAGGTGGCGGTTTGCCGAGCTGACTGGCATCAATTTACCCTCTGTGCTACTCTCTCCGACCTCTCCATTTTGCTTCTCCCTCGCACCCTCCTCCTTTTTGTGACACTGTCTTCGATGCTGCCCTCCACTCTATTCCTCGCTCTACCTCTCAGGAAACACGGAAGTGCATTCCCTGGTGGAATGTGGACTGTGCTTGGGCTGTCTGCTATAAGCGTGCAGTCTGGAAGAGACACCGCCGCCGGCAATGGCTGATTTTTGGTCTTTTTGTTTTGGAAGGCGAGTTCAGTGGTCCGTAGGACCATCTGTACAGTAAACGTGAGTGTTGGAGGTCTTATGTTTCCACCATTACGTGTCCGAAAATACTCTGCCGCAGATCTGGAGGGGTATCCGCAAGATAGTGGGTAAGTTTGCTTCTGATGTCTCGCCGGTCCTCCACCTCCATGGTACTCTTGTGGTGGACCCGTTGCCACGTGCGACCGAACTGGTTCCCACTTTTCGTCTGTTAGCTCTGGTTCTCATCTTCCTCAATCTTTCCTTCTTCATAAAGCCTGTTCTTGAATCTCGTCCTTTAGATTTCTGCACTCATCTCAGCCTTCCTATAACGATCCCTTCTCTGCTCTCCTGAACTTAAGTCTGCCCAGTCCCTCTGTGGTTCTATGGCAGTGGGTTCCGATGGCATTCATTTGAGAAGCTTTGCCATTTCCTCTGTGCATGTCACGGTATTTACTGTGTCTGTATAATCGGGTCTGAGAGTCGTCTCCAGTACCTGAGGACTGGCTCGATGCCGTTGTCCTCCCTGTT
>WNGS01045639.1:0-20562 GCA_020271785.1 Procambarus virginalis
ACTGGAGTTTTGAGTGAGATGAAGAAGGACTATGCGGTTACTGGTTACATGATTTTAATTGTATACATGATAAAGTATGACATACTAATAATGACCTAAGGATAACATCTTTTCTGAATATTGGAGATAGGACAAGTTCATTTCCTTGTGCTTGTATGTAGATGATAGCAATGGATGGTGCAGCATTTCCTATTTCACTATTTTCTATCTTCTATTTTCTACTTTTACTATAGCATTTTCTATTCAATATTCTATTTTTTCTACTCTACTATCTACTCTTCTACTTCTACTATCTACTTCCTACTTCTACCTATCTACCCTTCTACCTCTTCTACTTCTCCTACTCACTTCTTACTTACTCATTTCCTTCTCCCCCCCCCCCCGTTACAATGATGGCAGCGGTGTTGAACAATGTTAATGTAGCAGGTGTTAATTTAACATTGTTCAGTCCCACGTGTCCTTTTGCCGCTCAGGCGCTATCAGGGAGATATTGACAGGTGTTTAAGATTCGCGAGTTAGCGAGTTTTTTTTCAGGTTAGGAGATAGTGATTTTCTGGCGATGTGTTCTTGTGATTTTGTGAGTTTTGTGGAGTTCAGGGAATGTTCACCAGAACTTGCGTGTGTAGTGATTTATGTTAGTGATAATATTTGGTGATTTGGGAACTTAGCGGTTGGTGGTGTGCAGGTCATCTGAGTGTGACAGGTGACCCGCATGTCCCACGGGGACACCCAGCCACCGCTGGTCCCCAGGTCAGTTGGGGAGTGGCAGGTGTATTTCTTAAGTAGTTTTAAGTGGTGGTTCTGCTCAGATTATTGCGATCAACTGTTTTACTCCATTTGAACGCAATAACCCGAGGTGTACTGGTATTGTACAGCATACTAGGGGGACTAGTGTGTCAGTAGACTCACGTCTAGGGACGCCTAGCGTTGAAGTCTGGTCACAGGGTGTGGCAAAAGTTTGAGTTGTGGACCCGCAGAGAAGCGAGGGAAACACTCGAGTCACGTAGGTGACTGTAGGATAAGGGTGGGAGTAACGGTTAATTAAGTACTTAAGATTAAGAACGGTACAGTTAAGTTAGGCTAGTGTTTGGTCTCTATCAGTATTGATATTTTTTGTGGAGTCGTTTAGTGACAAGTTTAAGTAGTGACGATCTTATTCTCTCTTCTCTAACTTTCCTCTGTTACTGTTTTTGTTCCACCAAGTCAGTATCATTCAGAGTTAATTGGATTATTAAAAAATTAAGTGTAGTTGTTGCCAGGAGGAGAACCTTATGTCTAGACTGTGTGAACCCTATGTTAACTACAGGGTCACACAGCAGCTTGGAACACGGTATTGTCGCCTTTATGTTCATTCCCAGGTGGTCGCCAGAGGAGAGGTGCGCACATATACAGAAGAGGGAGACGGCGGCTTTGTACCACACTCAGGGGCGGTTATTACCACCACCACGGACCAGCCCCTTACCTGGAGGTCATGGGTCCACCACCACCACCATCACCCCGAGGGACCCCCAAGATGCAGCCACTCGGTCGGTCAACATTGGACTCCAGGGGACCCCAGGACGGACGGACCCCCAGTGGACCCCAGGTCGTTCTGCAGACGACCCCAGACGACCCAGTAAAAATGGAAGAGGAGCAACAACGACTCCAGTCTGTCCCACCAACATCGGTCTACCTAGGATGGACCCCAGGACGGACAGACCCCAAATGGACCCCAGGTCGCTTGTCTAAGACCCAAGAGAGAAGAAAGAAGAAAAAGAAGAAAAAAAGAGAGAAGAAGAAGAAGAAGAGAGAAGAAAGAAGAGAAGAAGATAAGACCAAGCTGAGTGAGACACGATGCCTAGTGTCCCTTGCTGGTGTCAGCATCATTGCATGGAGCGTAATTGCAAGACAGGATCGTTTGCCTTAACTGGCCGCCCCTCCTGCAAGCATGGTGCTCTGTTGAGTGATTCCTCCTGTGTCGTGCGGACTTGATGTGGCTGTCAGAAGTGGCTCTCTGAAGGAGGCGTACTGGAGCAACTGGGAGGGAAGAAGTAGGATGGGATTTCTACGGTGCCAACTATATGGAGGTCTCGAAACTTGTAGTCCCTATAGCTGTGAAGAACCCCAATATACGTCTCTCATGGTGACTGACGTAGGGCCAATTACAGATCAGCTGGGACAACCGAATTCCACGGTCCTGTGCGCAGTTCAAGTAGTAACGGCTTCCTGGTTGGCAAGAGTTGTTGTGCGTTACGACGGAGAAGCGACGGACGCAGTTGTGTTGAAGAAATATGGTACAGGACTATCTACAGGACCAAGCAGTGACGTCGCCCAGCCAGAGACAATGGACGCCTGTCTACATATTTCATTTTTAGAGTAGGATGATGTATATTTGTTAGCTAGGATGTAATTTTTTTCCGTTAATAAAGTTGTCGCACACAGCTAGCTTGCTTTAGCAGTGTTGCAAAAACTTTATTTTCGGGGAGAAGGGGAGATGTAACACTGTAAAGGTGTTTGGTTTATTTTTATTTAATACATACATGGAGATATATGAGTCACAGACAAGGATTTGACAGACGCCAACTTGTCTGGCCTGGATCTCACACCTAAGTGTTAATTGACAACCAAGTGACCTGAGGTCAGCCAGGCGAATCTCACCTGGCTCTCGCTAATCTTATAATTGAGCCGGGTAGCCTTCAAACATGCCGACGTTTAAGGAGTGGCTTGGTAGAGTGCCCCAGGCTATCTAACTTGTGGGCGGAGTTAGCCACTAGGTTTCCCAATATATACTCGGAGAGCTATCGATTCAGAGAGAGGAGAAGGACAGCAGAAGCAGAGCCATAGACAGAAGAACAGACAGCAGCGGCCAGCCGTCCAGACAGGCGGTCTGCCGGCGGGGGCGGGACCGTCTCTGTCAACTACAGACCCCCCCCCCTTTCTCTATTCCACGGAGACTCTTAAGACTCGGAGACACTTGGTGAGTTGAACATTGAGGGACTTTGTCGTGTTCACTAAACAGGTGTTGTGTGATGATCAGTGGCAGTCGAGTTGTAGGGTTCTCGAATTCTTGGATGATGACTCACTTTGAATATTAAGCTTTGAACATTTATACTTGCTTAAATTATTGATACTTAGTATGTGAAATATAATTGAAAGTTATTATTTAAATTGTGTTTAACTTTGTTACCTGGAGTTTTGAGTGAGATGAAGAAACCTCTGCGGTTACTGGTTCCATGATTTTAATGAATACATGAGAAAGATGGAACATACTAATAATGACCTAATGATAACATCTTTTCGGAATATTGAGATACGGACAAGTTCCATTCCTTGTCTTGTATGTAATGATCTAGAATGGATGGTGGCAGCATTTCCTATTTCCTATTTTTCTATCTTCTATTTTCTACTTTTACTATAGCATTTTCTATTTCCTACTTCTACTATCTACTTTTCTACTTCTTCTACTATCTACTCTTCTACTTCTACTATCTACTTTTCTACTTCTACCTATCTACCCCTCCGTCTACCTCCTCTACTTATCCAACTCATTATTACATTTCTCTCTTTCCCCCTCCCCCGTTACAGTGCATCTTATAAGAGCCTCTCCTCTCTGTCAGAAACTGCAAAACCGCAAATGACCCTCCAACCCTCTCACGCCTAGGGAAGCTCCCCTCACTCTCCCTCACACTCCCTCGCCCCCCTCCCTCCCCTACCCCCCATCAACATATGTTGGGACCCCTCTCACCTACACACAGCCTCTACATAGCAATACATAGTCTTATTTTTTTTAATCATAACTATTATCTACACATTGGGATTAACAGCCATGGGGGGAAGGTCCCCTCACTCTCTCTCCCAATCTACCTGTCTACAGATTGGATGATTGGCTAGGATGACAAGAAGCTTTTCCCCATCTGTCTGCTAAACCATCAAGAAGTCTTATTATTAGTATTATCATTGTAAATCGCTTAAGTGTTTAATAAAAGAAATAAATTTATATAATGTGTTTACTTTTCCCCGTTTATTGCATATAATCTCTGCTGAGGGAGATATGACGCCACCTGTGCTAGAAAAGAGAAACGATTCGGGTCAAATGAGAAGTGATTGATGATGGACAGGTGATGCCCTGTTGGGGGTGCGCATCTCTCAGTCCTCTCTGTAGACATTGAAAAGCGTTTAAGGTTAATGGTTCACTTCCGTCCTGCTGCCACTCCCATCACCTCCTACCCTCCGGTCTGTCTGTCTGTCTGTCTGCCTCTTTCTTTCTCTCCTACCCTCCTGGCACTTCATGGATAATGGATGTCAAAAACCACAAATGACCCTAAACACTCTCCAGCAAGAGGGGGAAGCTCCCCTCACTCTCCCTCACACTCCCCTCCCCTACCCCACCAACATATGTTGTCCTTCTAGAGTTAACCTCGTACTCTAGCACATAGCACACATAGTCTTTAATCAAAAACTATTATCTATGCACAGGATTAAGTCTACGGAAAACAAAATACATATTCATTTACTCTTAACAACATATCCACATACTCTAGCACATACCACATAGCCCTACATACCCTCCAAACAACATGAGCCCAATCTTCCCTGACCACATACCCAAACACTGGATGCTCACATGCGCCCGACACGCATTCTAGAGCACTTACCTCTTACTCCAGCACATACCACATATCCCTACATACTCCCTACCCCCCAAACAACATGACCCCACAATCTTCTCTGACCATATACCCAAACACCGGACGCTCGCACGCGTCCGACACGCCCCAACTTCCGGGAAAATCCCTGCGCGGTGCTCTAGTCGCAGGGGGTGGCTGAGGCCGCGCGGTGCTCTAGTCACTGGGGGTCCACCTGGCAGATGACGCGCGGTGCTCTAGTCGCAGGGGGTCCACCTGGCAGATGGCGCGCGGTGCTCTAGTCCTCAACTTCACTACTGTGCTTTTCATGTTGCCTTTTGGTTCATTGAATCTATTCACATAATATGCAAGCTTTGCCTTTCTTACGATGCTGGTAAGCATTGATGAGTACCTTTTAGCTACTTCCTTTGAAATTAGGCCAATCCTAAGTTACATTGTGTAATTAACAAAGATACGGAGGAAGGTCAGGTCGAGGGAGGGGGAAGACGTGTCGTGCGCGCTCCGTTAAAATCGTGACATTAACCGGGATTTCTTAAGGCTACAGCCATGGATTACTGATTACAGACATCACGAAGTGCATAGTGACCTGCTGGGAAATTGTTAAATTCATTCAGAGAAGAAATTCTCTGTGTTAAATAGAGAATAAACGGGAGACCACGTGTGTTGTACGAGGCTTTGTGTACTTGCGTGTATGAGGAAAAAATAGTGAACAGTGATTCGTGGAACAGTGAAGTGGAACGGGTATCACAACAACATATAAGTTGGAAGTGTAGGAAAATCGTGCATAAAATAATATAAATATAGAATACTAGAAATATAGAATAGTGGCAAGAGGCGCCATCAGTAGGCTGTGTTTCACAAGCCACGAGGCCTACCACAGGGCACATCCCACAGGGATAAAAATACGGAAAATATACAAATAAATAAATAAATAAATGTTTATTCAGGTAAGGTATATACATACAAGTGAGGTTACATTAATGGATCGAATTATAGGTAGAGCTAGTACATACAATGCCTAAAGCCACTATTACGCAATGCGTTTCGGGCAGGAAGAACATTAATATCTAGAACTTAATACTAATAGAGCATAAAGAATAAAATGTGTTGAGAACAAATACAAATAAAGATAAAAAAAAGGGGGAACATGACTGAAAAAGCAGCACAAATACAAAAGGTTGACAAACAGCGTTGATTAAAAAATAACAGACATGGGTTGAATTAGAGGGGTAAGGTAGGTTACAGGGAATTTATAAGGAAGTGTTTAGTTTTTTTCTTAAACTGGTTGAGAGAGGTACAGTCTTTAACATGGATGGGGAGGTCATTCCACATTCTGGGTCCCTTGATTTGTAGAGCATTTCTAGTTTGATTAAGCCGTACTCTTGGAATATCAAAACTGTATTTATTTCTGGTGTGGTGCTCATGGGTTCTGTTACAACCTTCAATGAAGCTTTTGAGTTCAGGATTGGCATTACAGTTCAGCGTTTTATATATGTATGATACACATGAGAGAATGTGCAGTGACTTAATATCTAACATATTCAGAGATTTGAGTAGGGGTACCGAGTGATGTCTGGGGCCAGAGTTGGATATTGTCCTAATAGCAGCTTTGTGTTGAGTAATTAGAGGACGTAAATGATTTTGGGTAGTGGAACCCCAAGCACAAATACCATAGTTGAGATATGGATAGATGAGGGAGTAATAGAGAGTCACCAGGGCAGGTCGGGGTACATAATATCTGATCTTAGAGAGAATGCCAACAGTTTTTGAAACTTTTTTGATATGTTTAGAATGTGTCCCTGGAAGTTCAGCTTGTGTCCCTGGAAGTTCAGCTTGTGGT
Source organism: Procambarus virginalis (assembly GCA_020271785.1). NCBI lineage: Eukaryota > Metazoa > Arthropoda > Malacostraca > Decapoda > Cambaridae > Procambarus > Procambarus virginalis. The sequence goes on from WNGS01045639.1 coordinate 6,466, forward strand.
CAATGAGAACGCCAAGGAACTTACCATCTAATTTGTTACAAATTTGGGTATTGTTAATTTTGAGATTTATTTGATTAGAGGATTTATTGCCAAACAGAATATAGAAAGTGTTGTCAATGTTAAGTGTGAGTTTGTTGGCAGTTAGCCAAAGATGGACTTTATTTAGCTCAGTATTTACTGTGGCATTTAGAGCAAGGGGGTTAGGACTGCAGTAAATGAAGGTTGTGTCGTCAGCAAAAAGAATTGGTTTGAGGTGTTGGGAGGCATTTGGAAGGTCATTAATGTAGATGAGAAAGAGGAGAGGGCCAAGTATGCTGCCCTGAGGAACACCGATGTTGATGGGTAGGGTGGGGGAAATTGAATTATTCACAGAAACATACTGGAGCCTGTCAGTAAGGTAAGATTTGAGATATTGCAGGGAGTGTCCTCTGACTCCATAATGATATAGTGTAATATGGAAAGGTGAATCTAGGAATTAGTAATAAAGTGAGTGAATACCATTGCAAGCCGAAAATTAGGCGGAAATTTCCTTGTAAGAATACAAGCAAAGAATAAATCAGTGTTATAAATCGAGTAACTGGAAACTGGTGGCATCAACCTGGGACAACAAGAAGTCACCTGTACAGCACCGCACCGGGGACCAGCTTCCCTACCCTACACCCCACCGGGGACCAGCTTCGCTACCCTACACCAAGTACCTGCCTTAAAGTTTGAACAAAATAACATACATAATATCACAAATATACGGTATACATATATTACAAATATTAAATGTATAAATATATACATATAATTTTATAAACAGTTAAAAGGATTGACATCAACAAGTGATCCATACAGAGAAGCACGAGTACAATACAATACATCGGACAATGGAGAGGTGTGGCGAGTGTTCGGGAATACTGGGAAAACATAATGTAGGCGTCAAGTGTTGCATCTGTAACAAAAGATTTCACCTGGGGTGTACAGAATTGTCTCCAGGATGCACAAAAAGGCAAGGAATTTACTGGGTTTGCAAAGATGACAGGTTAATGTGGGTGAACTTAACTAAACTGATGAAAAACATTCCAGAGTCACACCGACTTTCATTCACAGAAAAGCTACCAGTGATATATGCGGACTGGGAAAAGACAACATTGCATAACGACCAAAACTCAGGAACAGATAGTTTAGAGAACCGCAGCAGTAGTGTGGAGGAAGAGGGTATTGTGGTACAAAATAACAGCAATATTGCAAAGCCAGGTAATATAAACAATGGGAGCAACAGTGAGACAGAGTGCATAAATGAAGGAATTGGGACGAAAAGCGGAGATGGCTCCAATAAAGAGGTAGACACGACAGACACAAGTATAAATTCCTTGAAAGACGCAAAACCTGAACATATTTGCAAATTCTACGCTAAAGGAATATGCAAATATGGAAAATTAGGAGAAAAATGTAATTTTCTACATCCTCGAAAATGCAGGAACATGTTGGCGAGGGGTACATGCCGTTTTGGAACAGGGTGTAGATACTTCCACCCTAAATTATGTCAACTTTCAATTAGGGACAAAAAATGCTACAATCTTCAGTCTTCGGAATTCCACGTGAGAGGTACACAGCGTTATAGACGGGAAGATCAATATGACACTACTGGAAATTTTTTAGAGGAAGGCAGAAACAGAGTAGTAAATATAAGGGAGAGGAACAGTCAGATGGCACCACTACAGGAGTACAGAGGGGAAGGGAGGTAGAGTGGGGGGAGAACTACCAAAGCCCACCAGAAGTGACACGCAATGTGGGAAATCATTCATATTTGCAAACATACAAGGCTTGAAACCAAAATCAAGAAATAAAGTTAAGTTCATAAATGGCCTCCTAATAGAATCGAACTCAATATTTGGTGCATTTACAGAAACCCACACAAAAGACCACATGGATAGTGAAATCTGGATCCCGAATTATAATCTATATAGATGTGACAGAGTAACTAGGTCAAGTGGAGGAGTAGGTCTGTATATTAAAGAGGAGCTGGCATGCACAGAGCTCCTGAACTCGTCCAATGAGGTGGAAGAGATACTTGGAATCAAGGTAGAAAATATGAATCTACTTATTATTTTAATATACAAACCTCCAGATGCAACAGTTGAGGAATTCACTGAACAGATCCACAAAATAGAGAATATCCTTGATAACCTAGCAAACCCAGTACCAGACATCATCTTCCTTGGAGACTTCAATCTACCCAGTTTAAAATGGAGAATAGTAAACAATAACATTATAGCAGGAAGTCAACCTGGAAATAACCAACCACAGGTCAGAGAACTACTGAGATTCTGTGACAAATTCTCGCTCAGTCAGCAGATTACAGAACCAACTAGGAACGAAAACACGCTGGACCTGATATTCACGAACAATGAGGAGCTAATCAGAGACATTACTGTCTCAGACACTACGTACTCGGACCACAAGCTCATTGAAGTGCAAACTAACATTAATAACGGTAGTAGGCCCAAGAGAATCAACAAGCGAGAAGGGCTATTCAATAAATTCAATTTTAATAATAAAAGGATAGACTGGGAGAAAATAAACAGGGAACTTACAAACATTCAATGGGAAAATGTCCTAAGAAATAAAAATCCTACACAAGGAATAGAAAAACTGACTTCTGAAGCATATGAAGTCTGTCTGAAACATGTTCCTTTGAGGAAAGCCAGAAAGAGGTCCAATGTAGAAAGAGAACGCAGACGACATTACAAAAGGAGGAAGAAATTAACGGAAATGCTTAAGCAGACACGACTCTCCATACAGAGAAGAAATAATTTAAACAGGGAGATTGAAGAAATCGAACAGAGACTGAAGCATTCCTATCAGACTGAAGAAAGGCAACTAGAACAGAAAGCAATTCAAGAAATAAAGAAAAACCCAAAATATTTCTTCACATATGCTAAATCAAAAGCGAAAACCACTGCCAGTATTGGACCTATTCGTATTAGCGAAGGTTCATACACTGAGGATGACAAAGAAATTAGTGAAATCCTAAAAAAGCAGTATGAAGACATGTTTAGCACTCCGATACTCAGCATGAAAGTGGAAGATTCGGACACTTTCTTTATGAATGATACTCAAACACCTGTAAATATAACTGATATCAGCACGAGCGTGGCAGACTTTGAAAGAGAAATTGACAATATGCCCATGCACTCAGCCCCAGGTCCAGACTCATGGAATTCAATATTTATAAAGAAATGCAAAGTGCCAGTAGCACAGGCGCTCAGTATAGTGTGGAGGAAGAGCTTGGACACGGGGGAGATACCAGATGCACTTAAAGCAGCAGACATTGCCCCTCTACACAAGGGTGGTAGCAAAGCATTGGCAAAGAATTATAGACCAGTTGCACTAACGTCCCACATAATAAAAGTATTTGAGAGAGTGATCAGGAGTCAGGTCACTAGATTCATGGAAACCAATGACCTCCACAATCCAGGCCAACATGGATTTATAGCAGGAAGATCATGCCTCTCACAGCTACTTGACCACTATGACAAAATCACGGAGGCATTAGAGGAAAAACATAATGCAGATGTCATATACACTGATTTTGCAAAGGCATTCGACAAATGTGACCATGGAGTGATTGCACACAAAATGAGGTCAATGGGTATAACTGGTAAAGTAGGACGCTGGATACTCAATTTCCTGTCGAACAGAACACAAAGAGTAACAGTCAATCAAGTAAAATCGAGTCCGAGCGCAGTTAAAAGCTCAGTACCTCAAGGTACAGTCCTTGCACCACTGGTGTTCCTTATTCTCATATCAGACATAGACAAAAACACAAGTCACAGCTTCGTGTCATCCTTTGCAGATGATACAAAAATCAGCATGAAAATTACCTCTGCTGAAGACATTGATAAACTACAAACAGATATTAACAAAGTTTTCGATTGGGCAGCAGAAAATAACATGATGTTTAACGGTGATAAATTCCAGGTACTCAGATACGGCAAAAATGAGGATCTTAAACATAATACAGGGTACAAAACACAATGGAATCTGCCCATAGTAAGAAAACAGCATGTCAAGGATTTGGGAATAATGATGTCCGACGACCTAACGTTTAGGGAGCATAACCAAGCAAGTATTGCGTCAGCCAGAAAAATGATAGGATGGATTACGAGAACTTTCAAGTCCAGAGATCCCATCACAATGGTTGTCCTCTTCAAATCACTTGTGTTGTCCCGTCTTGAGTACTGCTCGGTACTCACTTCCCCCTTCAGAGCAGGAGAGATTGCTGAAATTGAAGGAATACAGAGAACATATACGGCACGCATAGACGAGATAAAGCACCTAAATTATTGGGATCGTCTCAAAGCTCTCCAAATGTACTCACTAGAAAGGAGACGAGAGAGATATCAAATAATATACACATGGAAAATACTGGAGGGACAGGTCCCAAATTTGCACAGTAAAATAACAACGTACTGGAGTGAACGACATGGAAGAAAATGCAGAATAGAACCAGTGAAGAGCAGAGGTGCCATGGGCACAATCAGAGAACACTGCATGAACATCAGAGGTCCACGGTTGTTCAACGTCCTACCAGCAAGCATCAGAAATATTACAGGAACAACCGTGGACATCTTCAAGAGGAAACTAGATTGTTTCCTTCTGGGAGTTCCGGACCAACCGGGCTGTGGTGGGTATGTGGGCCTGCGGGCCGCTCCAAGCAACAGCCTGGTGGACCAAACTCTCACAAGTCAAGTCTGGCCTCGGGCCGGGCTTGGGGAGTAGAAGAACTCCCTTACTTTACTCACCCCTACTCAAATCTCTGAATATGTTAGATATTAAGTCACTGCACATTCCCTCATGTGTATTATACATATATAAAACGCTGAACTGTAATGCCAATCCTGACCTCAAAAGCTTCATTGAAGGTTGTAACAGAACCCATGAGCACCACACCAGAAATAAATACAGTTTTGATATTCCTAGAGTACGACTTAATCAAACTAGAAATGCTCTACAAATCAAGGGACCCAGAATGTGGAATGTCCTTCCCAACCATGTTAAAGACTGTACCTCTCTCAACCAGTTTAAGATAAAAACGAAGCCATACTTAATAAATTCCCTGTAACCTACCTTACCCCTCTATTGTCAACCAACGTCTGTTCTGTTTTAAATGACGCTGTTTGTCGACCGAATTGTATTTGTGCTGCTTTTTCAGCCATGTTCCCCCCCCCCCCTTCTTAACTTTTTTTTTTATTTTGTTCTCAACTCATTTTGGTCCTTATGCTCAATTAGTATTAAGCCTTAGTCATTTAAGTTTTTCATGCCCGAAAAGCTTTGCGTAATAGTGGCTTTAGGCATTGTATGTACTAGCCCTATCTATAAATCCATCACTCTCTGTAAAATCTCTTGTATGTATGTACCTTACCTAAATAAACATTTGATTTGATTTGATAATCGTTTTTGTGAGTGCATCAAAGGAAATATATCATGTTGGAGACCAAAGATATAGCAATTTTAATTTAAGTTTCGACTCTCGCCTGGGCGAGAGTCGAGATGTGTCGACTCTCGCCCCATCTATTGGAGGTTCTGTCCACCTGAAGACCCAAAGCTACTCAAACCCTCCTAGCATTACGTAAGTAATGAAGTAATATCAGTCTTACCTGGGACGCGGTCGGGTCAAGAAGTACCTGCTCCGCGACTAGAGGTGAAGATAGTATTGGAGTTTAGCTCAGTTTACACACAAGGAGACTGACTAATATCAATCGCTTTCTACACATCCACACATCTTATTTAAACTACGTGGAATCTGCAAAAGATCCCCTGCTATTAAACATTGTTTTGTGCGAGATGGTAAAATAATAGCTAGGAAGACTGACTCTGGAAAAACTTATGTCATAACCACTGAGGCACACCTCACTTGTTTCCTGGATGACTGTGGGATATCAGCTGAATAACCAGAACATAATTTGTAGTCTCACATACTACCAAAGTGTACTTAAGCTCTGCCTTCCCTTTCCAAAGGTTTTTTATTTTTATTTTTATTTTTTGTTGTCATCTTTGTTGTTGACATTGCTTGTTTTTTACTCTTAATTATTTGGTCTTAGTTAATCCCCTTGCCACTAAACCTAGGGCTCTTTATTACCCTGTTATATTTAAAGTAACTTGGTATTTGTTTCTTAGTAATCACTTATTGGAATTAATTAATTTATAATTGTTTTATATAAGCATCTACCTCAGTATCATAGTAAAATCTTCCACATGAATATACTCTCACCCTGTTTAACTTTACACTTAGATTTATATTAGAGTAAATTTATATATTTACTTAGATTTACATGTCATTTTTTTGGAATTATCTATTTGTACTCACGTTGTTTTCTTAGGTTCATACTAATTATAGGATTTTAATTAACCATTACTAAGCTAATTATCTTTAAGATCATTTTACTTTATGATTACTATTTTTCTTATTATTTTTATTTTGCATTTATATTGTCAGTCTCTACTTATTTTTTGTTTTTTCTTTTATCTAACTTCTGTATCCTTCCTGGCTATCAATTGGAACTTTATTTTACTTCTAATTTGTTACTATTTTATGTGTATTTGCTTCTATTCTTGTGTTTTAAAAATATCGTGTATCTTGTATCGTGATCCCTCTGCATCTCCATGCAAACTGATATTTATCATGATCAAAATCTTCTGTCTCATATCTACACCAACCAGCACATTGATCATCATTATTGCAAGTATTTCACAGCACATCAGGCAAAAAACAAACTTCAAAATAGCACCTGTTTATCAGTTTACAACCAAAATGTTAGATCACTTGGTAAACATTTTGACGATATAAATGCATTACTCACAGCACTAGGTACTAACTTATCGTTCATTATTTTAACATAAACTTTGCTAAATAAAGACTATACCCAACTCAACAACTTAGCTGGTTATAAAGCCATTCATAACTGTAGGTCTAATAAAAAAGGTGGTGGCACAGTCATACATTACCGAGATACATTTATCTGCAACAGTGTCATTAGTGACAGAGATGACTACTGTGAATATACTTTTGCTCAGTTTACAATTAAATCCCTTAAATCCTCTTTGACTATTGGAGTCATCTATAGATTTCCCAATACTAACATAGCTTCTTTCTCAGATAACCTAAGGAATCTTATTATTAACAACAATCTCAACAAAAACCACATCATTCTGGAAGGAGACTTCAAAATTGACCTGGGTCAACAAAATTGCTCTCAAGTTGACTATTTCCTTAACAGCATGAACTCCTGTATGCTAGTCCCCACAGTCACCAAACCTACCCGAGTCACTCAAACATCAGCCACTACCTTGGACCACATGTGGACAAACATAACAGCTCCCCTTGTATCTGGTATAATCTACGACAAAACAACTGACCACTATCCTACCTTTCTCATAGCGAACATAGACATAACACCACCAAAAAGCAAGAAACTTTCATTTAGGTTACACAGTGAATCAGCTTTAGGCAACCTTACAAATGCACTTCACAATATTAACTGGGATTCTGAATTCAATAATACCCAGGATATAAATTCATTAGCTAACCTCTTCCTCTCCAAAACTCTAAGCCTCTACAACCTTCATTGTCCCCTTCTTACCAAGCAAGAGACTGACAAAAGATTAAACAATCCATGGCTCACAAGTGGCATTCTCAACTCAATCAACAAGAAACATGAATATGAAAAGAAACTTAGGATTGGCCTAGTTTCAAAGGAAGTAGCTAAAAGGTACTCATCAATGCTTACCAGTATCATAAGAAAGGCAAAACTTGCATATTATGTGAATAGATTCAATGAAGCAAAAGGCAACATGAAAAGCACATGGAAAACTATCTCTAATATCCTAGGAACTAAACAACACTCACATAACCAAATAAAACTCTATAAGGATGGGAATACACCGTCAACTGATTTAGAAATGGCAAATGAATTTAATAGCTTCTTTTCATCGGTTGGTGCTAATCTTGCCAGTAAAATCCCACAGACCAGTAAAATCCCACACACATATTAACACATATCTCTCAGGCAGCTATCCAAACTCTCTTCTCCTTTCACTAATCAGCCCGGCAGATGTTGTGTCCATCATACACTCTCTAAAAACCAAGGCAGGGATCACCAGTGAAATTCCGTCCATTCTATACAAGAGTGCCTCCCATGCCCTTGCCCCACCCATAGCTCTACTGTTCAACAAATTTATAGAATGTCACACCTTCCCTGATATCCTTAAAAAAGCAAGAGTAACGCCAGTCCATAAAGGAGGCAATCCGGCGGACATAAACAATTATAGACCAATATCAAATCTACCCATTCTGTAAAAAATATTTGAAAAAATTATTTACAAACAGCTCTACTCCTACCTCGTAAAATTCGACATACTCAGCCCCTGCCAGTTTGGCTTCCGGTCCCAAAAGAGCACCTATGATGCAATCATTAGTCTCCTTGACGTAATTTACTCAGCCCTTGACAAAAATGAGTTTCCGATTGGACTCTTCATTGACCTAAGAAAAGCCTTTGATACTGTCAATCACAACTACCTCTTACTTAAACTCCAGCATTATGGAATCCGAGGCCTTGCCCTTGACTACATCCGATCCTATCTTAGTGACAGACACCAATGTGTAACCATCAATGATACAACTTCTTCCACTCTACCAATAACCGTTGGAGTGCCAGAAGGCAGCATCTTAGGACCTCTTCTATTTCTTATATATATCAAAGATCTGCCTAACGTCTCTAATATTCTTAAACCTATATTGTTTGTTGACGATACTACCCTTATCTATTCAGACCCCAACCCACATACACTAAATAATGTTGTGAATAATGAATTAAAAAAAAAAGTCCACTTATGGATGTCAACTAACAAACTAACATTAAACATAGAAAAGACCTACTACATCTTATTTGGAAGCAAATCATCAAATGCAATTCAGCTACAGATAGACAACATTAACATCAGTAATAAAAATGATGGCAAGTTTCTTGGCCTATTCCTAGACAAGAGACTCAACTTCAGCACCCACATTCAACACATAACTAAGAAATTCTCTAAGACAGTTGGTATACTCTCTAAAATAAGATATTATGTTCCTAACTCTGCTCTCATCTCTCTATATTATGCACTAATCTACCCCTATCTTGATTATGGTATCTGTGCATGGGGGTCTACCACTGCAAACCACCTTAAGCCCATCATCACCCAGCAAAAATCTGCTATCAGAATAATAACTAACTCTGCTTTCAGACAACACTCAGCTCCTTTGTTTAAATCCCTAAACTTGCTAAATATTAACTCCCTCCACACATTCTCTTGTGTCAACTACATTTACAAAACCCTGTTCTTAAATGCAAACCATGCTCTGAAACTTTCCCTGGACAGATGTAATAGGACCCATTATCACCACACCAGAAATAAATATCTCTTTGATATCCCCAGGGTCAAACTTAATCTGTGTAACACTCTATGCAAATTAAAGGACCTAGTCTATGGAACTCACTCCCTAGTGAATTGAAAAGCTGTCAAACTTTTGCCTCATTTAAAAGCAAAATCAAAAAGTACCAAATTTCATCTTCGTAGTTTCCTACACTGAGCTTTATGTTTGCTGTCTAGTGTTACCCAATCTCCCAATTTTTATGTACTTAACCCAAACAACCTTATCATTGTGTTCATTGCTGTCTTTTTTATGTGATAGCCATATGCTGTATTGTGCCTACCAATTTTTGTCAACTACCATTCAAGCTGTCATTGTAATCAATCTGAGCTACCTATGTGCTTTAATATTCCTACAATTTTCTCTCATCTTTTATTTTTTTTCTTGCCTTGTAACTGTTATAATTTTTTATAAATTTTGCAAGTATTTACCTACTTAAATTTTCTTAGATTAAGGACCTGCCCGAAACGCTGCGTGTACCAATGGTTTTACAAGATTGCAATTACTATATTATGTTTCCTCATAATCCCAATGTACCTTCTTGTATGTAAATAAATAAATAAATAAATAAATAAACATCTCCCCCATGCTGGGTGCAGAGATAGAGACTCTGACACCAGAAAAATTGGCTACTCATGGCAATATTCACATGGACTCAGAAGGCAGCCAGTCAGTAGAGGAAAGTGCTTTTTAAGAGGTTCTAACCAGGCAACAGAAGAAACGGAGAAGACAGGATGTAAGGCGTAGTGTTGACAGTGATAGTACACATAACGGAAACGAGAAGAAATTGAAGAACGACGCTGAGACTGATCAAACCAGTGTCGACGAACGGACGGAACGATGTCAAGAAGGTGAGGGTCAGCGGAGGTGGAGGCTTCTCTTACCTCCCTCGTGCACATATTGGCCTACCACTGCAAGCTGCTGTGGACAGTCAAACTTGGAAGAGAACACCGCAAGTTCGAGTCCCTGCTGAAGGAAGGTGTGAACAGACTTAACGGTAGGTTCTATGGAGGCAGTTGTGTTTCTTACCCAGCAAGGATATGATGGTATTTTTATGCAAATACCGGAGGAGAACGAGAAGCTGACGAAGGTAATTATCTATAAATACCCTCAGATTCTAGACCCCGAATTCATCCTCGACGAGCAACGATTTGTGTGGGCCAAGCGTCACCTTATTAAAGGTGAAGCTAGGAATCAGGTGGTGGCTTTAGTGAGAGGTGAAGTTCCCGAGAGAGTGTTCATCACCGGGGCTGGCTACAGGCATGTAGCAAAGTATGTAGATGAGCCTATAATATGCCTGAAATGCTGCAGATGGGGGCATAAATCCTGGAGCTGTCAACATGATCCACGATGCCGTTTCTGCGGAAAGTCTCACACCTCTAATGTGTGTAGAAACAGACTTAAGTTGGATGAGAAAATAGTTCCCAGATGTTGCAATTGTGGAGGTGTTCACAACGCCAGCTCGGCTGTGTGTAGCAAGAGGCCGAGTATGGATGTTCCCCGGCTGGTAAATGTTACAGAGCAAGTAAGAGCTCTTACCCAGACACCGGGAGCACAGCAAAACAGTCTGCCCCAAACAGCGCCAGTGAACCGGACGAATGCGTGGGTAAAGGAGTCTGCCTAACTTATCAAAAAATTTTGAAAAACTAATCTACAAGCAGCTTTACTCTTATCTAGCCAAGCACAATATAATTAGCTCTTGCCAATATGGCTTCAGACCCAAAAGAAGCACTAACGATGCACTTATTAGTATGATTAACTTAATTCATGCAGCTCTTGATAAAAATGAGTTCCCTGTTGGGTTATTTGTGGACCTGCGTAAGGCTTTTGACACTGTTAACCACCAAAACCTTCTTCTTAAATTACATCATTATGGAGTCAGGGACACTCCCTGCAATACCTCAAATCTTACCTTACTGACAGGCTCCAGTATGTTTCTGTGAATAATTCAATTTCTCCCACCCTACCCATCAACATTGGTGTTTCTCAGGGCAGCATACTTGGCCCTCTCCTCTTTCTCATCTTCATTAATGACCTTCCAAATGCCTCCCAACACCTCAAACTTATTCTATTTGCTGACGACACAACCTTCATTTACTCCAGTCCTGACCCCCTTGCTCTAAATGCCACAGTAAATACTGAGCTAAATAAAGTCCATCTTTGGCTAACTGCCAACAAACTCACCCTTAACATTGACAAAACTTTCTATATTCTGTTTGGCAATAAATCCTCTAATCAAATAAATCTCAAAATAAACAATGCTCAAATTTGTAACAAATTAGATGGAAAATTCCTTGGCGTTTTCATTGATCACAAGCTGAATTTCCAGGGACACATTCTAAATATATCAAAAAAAGTTTCAAAAACTGTTGGCATTCTTTCTAAGATCAGATATTATGTACCCCGCCCTGCCCTGGTTACTCTCTATTACTCCCTCATCTATCCATACCTCAACTATGGTATTTGTGCTTGGGGTTCTACTACCCAAAATTATTTACGTCCTCTAATTACTCAACACAAAGCTGCTATTAGGACAATATCCAACTTTGGCCCCAGACATCACTCGGTACCCCTACTCAAATCTCTGAATATGTTAGATATTAAGTCACTGCACATTCTCTCATGTGTATTATACATATATAAAACGCTGAACTGTAATGCCAATCCTGACCTCAAAAGCTTCATTGAAGGTTGTAACAGAACCCATGAGCACCACACCAGAAATAAATACAGTTTTGATATTCCAAGAGTACGACTTAATCAAACTAGAAATGCTCTACAAATCAAGGGACCCAGAATGTGGAATGACCTTCCCAACCATGTTAAAGACTGTACCTCTCTTAACCAGTTTAAGATTAAAACTAAACACTACCTAAAAAAATCCCTGTAACCTACCTTACCCCTCTATTGTCAACCCATGTCTGTTATTTTTTTAAACAACGCTGTTTGTCGACCTATTGTATTTGTGCTGCTTTTTCAGTCATGTTCCCCCTTTTTTTTACCTTTATTTGTATTTGTTCTCAACTCATTTTATTCTTTATGCTCAATTAGTATTAAGTTATAGATATTAAAGTTTTTCCTGCCCGAAACGCATTGCGTAATAGTGGCTTTTGACATTGTATGTACTAGCTCTATCTATAAATCGATCCATTAATGTAACATCCCTTGTATGTATGTACCTTACCTGAATAACATATTTATTTATTTATTTTATATCTTCACTTCGTCAGGCTCAAGCACCAAGCAGCCACGCCAACACTCAGGACTCCGGCAGTGACAGTGTAACGGTGAGTGAAGTGGCTACTGGGGCTCAGAAAGAGGGCCATAATGATATGGTCAAGGAGGTGTGGGCTGAACTAAGAAAAGTTGGTGAGTTCCTACGAATCTTGGGCAGACAATCGAGTCCATCGAGGCGAAATTAAACGTTCAGGTGAAGGTCAAGGAGTCACAAAACAGTGAAGGAAAGCCAGGATATAGTGGTTGAGGACAATAATGAAATATTGAGTGATGAAATGAAGGAAAGTGAAGTGTGTGTGAATGATGATAGTCGTAGGGGAAGGAAGAACTCTATAATTACACATAAAATGAAGGAATCATTTGGGCAAATAATGGACGTCACGAGACTAAAAAAATCTCTTGAGAAACGCAATGTTGCTTTTACTGGTGAACTTGGGAGGAGGTGGGAGATGTTATACACGGTATGGCTATCATTTAGGGAACTTATTGGGGATGACTTAGACAGTGAATTGCTTAATAATGGATCATCCTAGACTGAAAGTGTTGTCATGGAATGTTAATGGTTTAAGAAACAGGGTTACAGATGTTCATTGTTATGTGATGGGAAATGATATTGATGTTGTAGCTCTCCAGAAGACAGGGAATAGGAATGAAGGCTTCTTGAAATTAAATGGCTATAAAGGGTTTCACCTCTTCGCCGCAAATAACATCAGAGGACGTCGATTTATGTTAAGAACTCCATACCAGCAGAGTTAGTAGAACCGCCGTCAAAAACGCAAGGTATAGAGAGTGTCTGTGTTAAATTATCATTAAGGGAAGGGGAATTTATTGTAGTTAATTTGTATGTATCCAGGAACTGCTTCGACCCTCACTATCTACCTGGCTGCTATACTAATCCTTCACTGGTCATTGGGACCTTAATGCTCGGCACACAAGCCTTGGGACAGTGGGTAGTATTAACGCTAATGGGGTCAAGTGGTTACAGTTTCTACAAGATCATCCAGATACCTGTTCTTGGGAAACAATGAACCAACTCACATCAGGGGAGGACGGCTTGACTATGCCTGCCTTTTAAACTCTCAGGGGATTAGGGGGAGGCTCGGGTTGTTCGGGAACTACTTATGACCACTTTGCCTTGAACGTTGAATTACCACTGGGGAAAAAACAAGTCCACTTTCAAGGAAAAGGCTAAATATTAATAAAGATATGAAAAATTATTTTATTCAAAATATGGGAGATTGTTACAACAATACACGCCGCTCTGTGCTGATAGTTTTTACGAGGATATGGTCGAGAACATAGAGAATTAGTACAGAGGAAAAATAACGGGGGCAAGGGAAGCAAGACGCATGGACCTAAGAAATTTAAATATTCCAATGATCAGCAAGTAAGGGGTG
>WNGS01045643.1:0-23015 GCA_020271785.1 Procambarus virginalis
AGATACCATACAGCAGATTGGCAGCACATATAAGACAGCAATGATCACAATGGTAAAGATGTTCAATTGGGAACATAAGGTTGGGAGATTGGTAGCAATAGATACAGTGCAATTTTAAGGCAAAAGGTGAAAAACTATGAAGATGAAATTAGGTACTTTTAGTATTGTTTTTGAATGATGTAAAAGTTGGACAGCTTTTCAATTCAATAGGAAGTGAGTTCCATAAACTGGGTCCCTTTATTTGCATAGAGTGTTTACACAGATTAAGTTTAACTCTGGGGATATCAAAGAGATATTTGTTTCTGGTGTGGTGATAATGGGTCCTATTACATCTGTCCAGGGAGAGTTTCAGAGCATGGTTTGCATTTAAGAACAGGATTTTGTAAATGTAGTTGACACAAGAAATTTGTGGAGTGAGATTATGTTTAGCATGTTAAGGGAGTTAAACAAGAGGGCTGAGTGTTGTCTGAAAGCAGAATTTGATATTATTCTGATAGCAGATTTTTGCTGGTTGATGATGGACTTGAGGTGGTTTGCAGTGGTTGAACCCCATGCACAGATACCATAGTTGAGATAGGGATAGATTAGTGCATAATATAGAGAGATGAGAGCAGAGTTAGGTACATAATATCTGATTTTGGAGAGTATACCAACTGTTTTAGAGACTTTCTTAGTTATGTGTTGTATGTGGGTACTGAAGTTGAGTCTCTTGTCTAGGAATAGGCCAAGAAACTTTCCATCATTTTTATAAGCCATAATAAATGTTTATTAAGTTAAAGTACATACATACATACATACATACATACATACATACATACATACATACATACATACATACACATACATACATACATACATACATACATACATACATACATACATACATACATACATACATACATACATACATACAAACATACATACATGTTCATACATACATACAAGGATCCGGGTTCGATCCCCGGCGGAGGTACAAACAAATTGGAAATTTCTTTCACCGTGATGCATCTGTTCACCTAGCAGTAAATAAGTGCCTGGGAGTTAGACAGCTGCAACGGCTGCTTCCTGGGGATGTGTTTGTGTGTGAAAATTAGGATTAAGGACTTGCCCGAAACTCTGCGTGCTACTGGAATATAAGAACTCTTGAATAAATAAAAAAAAGGAAGAATACTAGACTGGATTAAACAATGGGGTAAAAAAAGAGTGGTGCTAATTAGGAATAAATCTGATTGGAGAAATGTGGTGAGTGGGGTACCACAGGGGTCCATTTTGGGGCCAACCCTTTTTGTCATATACACAGTTGTTATATTGAACACCATATTGTATGCTACCCAATCCCCCAATATATGTACCTACCCATACAACTTTACCATTGTGATCATTGCTCTCATCCTTTATATGCTATCAATGTGTCTTAATGTGCCTACTAATCTTTGTCAAATATTCCTACAAAGTACCTCTTAACATTTTATAAGTTCTGCAAGAAATTAACTGCTTAAAATTATCTGTTATATTAACAACCTGCCCGAGACGCTTAGCGTACTAGTGGCTTTACAAGAATGTAAAAATATCATGCTATGTACTCTCAAAAACCCAATGTTCCTTCTTATATATAAATAAATAAGTAAATAATATATGACAAATGGGAATATTACAAACCACATCAGCAAATTTGCAGATGACACAAAGCTTTATGGCAAAGTTGGAAATGATAATGATGTTGATGAGATAAACAGAGAGATAAACTTTACCCTCTTACAAAGAGGGTGAAGTGGGGCGTTGGATTTTCAACTGTCAAATAGAATACAGAGAATGACTGTAAACCAAGTAAGATCAAGTCGAAATGCAGTGAAAAGCTCTGTGCCTCAGGGGGCAATCGTTGCACCACTGGTATTTCTCATTATTATCTCTGATATAGACAAAAACACAAGACAAAGATTCGTGTCATTCTTTGCAGATGATACAAAAATCAGCATCAAATTGTCACTGTAGATGACACTGAAAAGTAAGTAATTAACAAAAGGAGGCACTAAACCAGGAAGGCTTTGTAACACCGTCAAGTGTGCGGAATAATCAGAGGGCCCTAAATATCACCAAGGATGTCAATACGAGAACAGAAACGCATAAGGCGAACGTTATCAAAAGTATCCGATTCACCAAAAATTCTATTGTGGGACAAGTGACCGCGTTAGTCACTTGTCCCTGTACGATAGTCACTTTCCGACCTTGGACGGACGGAAAGCAAGACACACGCTCGTCCTGCAAGACCGGACATTCGACAAGGATATGCACGACTGTAAGAGGGACAATGCAGTTAGGACAATGTGTAGCAGATGACACTGAAGAACTACAGGAAGATATAAAGTATTCAATTGGGCAACTGAAATTAACTTGATATTAAACGGTGGTAAGTTTCAGGTACTTAGGTATAGTGGAAACGAGGAACTTAAACGAAACACAGGGTACAGAACACAATCAGACTTATTCATATAAGGAAATCACCCTGACTCACATCAAAACAATACTTGATAATATGATACGAAATCATCCAGCGGTCCAAGAAATAATGCAAAAGCAAACTGAACTTGGGAACCCCCCTTGATCAAATCAAAAGGACACAGGATCAAATCCTCCAGCTCCTGCAACAGCATCAGAGTCCATCATGTGAAGGCCCAACATACCAAAGTCTGGTACAAGGTGATGCAGCACATGCTGTCATGGTATATGACAGCGGATACAACAATGATCCTATAACATCAGTGCACACAGTACCCCTAGTGCACCCAATAACACCAGTGCACTCACCGGTCACCACAGAATACATAATAACGCAAGTGAACATCATAATAATGCTCAAAGTGCATCTGTTAGCAAATAACTTCCAAATGAATACTAACAGTGAAGAACATCTCATTATAATAAAATGGAATTGTAATGGAGTTCGCAATAGAATTAATGACATCATACAGTACGTCCGTGAACACCAAACTGACATCATAGTGCTACAAGGAACACTGGTAGGTGCGGACTTCAACCCAAGATTTAGTGGTTATGAGGAGTTCTCCCTTCAAGCTGGAGAAAGAAAACAGGGCCTGAAAACTGGATGGATTGCTATTGAAGAAGACAACACCTTTATAATTAGAGGGGCTGCTATGATACAGCAACATTTAGTGAAATTTGTAATGTCCAATATCTCGGACGTTGGGGAACTGAACCAGGACCTGCACGAAGGTTGTTCAACATTCCACTCGAATATGGACAAAAATAGAATGTCTCTCTCTCTCTCTCTCTCTCTCTTTCTGAGGTAAAGAACCTTTTGAGACCTAGCACTCAAAAGTTAAAAAAAAGATTAACACTTATAATTAGAGAGAGACAGCTAAGATACTGCATCATTTAGTGAAATTTGTAATCTCCATTAGCTCGGACGTTGGGGAACTGAACCAGGGCCTGCACGAAGGTTGCTCTGCTCCTGTGCAAATGAGGAAACATGTGGGAGAAAGAGAGGAAGCGAGATTTACTCCCTTGGAAAACATTTAATAAATTTTGTGGCCAGTTTTGAAAATATTGGCAACTTTCTTATACAGAATGAAACTATTATTAAATACTAACGTGTGTCCCGAATAATAAATCTTCCAATATGCTACTACATATATTTATAGTTAGTTTAAAAGTTAGTAATATTCTTAATGTCCTTGCCTTCCAAACACGGCTCATTAAAATAAATTTTTGTTTATGAAATCGCGTAAGTATTTATGCAATATTTATTATAAAACAGTCACAATATGCAATGGCATATCATTTTTATAGAGAGGCTTTATAAGGTAAATATAATAGCAATGCGAAACTCTTTCTATCTGACGCATTATTTTTAAATAAATACAGTTGGGCAAAGACATGTCTATTGCCGCGTGACTGGCTTTTTGGGATTTGTTGGAGTTCTGGGGGGGGGGGTGAGATGGGAATATTAGATTGACTTAAAACTTAATGCTAGTTATTTAGTCAAGAATGGAATGGAATAGAACTATCAGGAGAAAACGCCAAGCCATTACGATCATGTAGCACTGGAAAGGAGTCAGGATAAGGATTTGGGAAAAGAATGGGAGGAGGGAATGGCGGCCCAAGTGGTTGGACTATTTAAGATTTATATATATATATATATATATATATATATATATATATATATATATATATATATATATATATATATATATATATATATAAATATATATATATATATATATATATATATATATATATATATATATATATATATATATATATATATATATATATATATATATGTATATATATATTGAGGAGGATATTTTTCTCCCTGATTCTATGTATGACTAACGACCCAGTGCAGGTTTGGAAGGCTTTCGTAATTAAAGCACCGTAAGATTGTGAGTGTTTAAGTTTAGGGGAGACTAAGAATTTTTTGTGTGAATGTGCAAAGCCCGTGTTCATTTTGTGTAAGTTAAAAATTGAGTTTTTTTGTTTGTGTATAAGAGTTTAGCAAGTGTGTTTGTTTTAAGTATGTGAGAATTAGTAGCCTTGGTGAGGACAGGAGGCCGGTAGCTTGTCAGAAGTCTCTCTCTATTTTTGCCCTGATGTGTTTAAGTAAGATTGTGCAACTGTTTTTTTTAAGTTTAGGGGGACTTAAGTATGTGAGAATTAGTAGCCTTGGTGAGGACAGGAGGCCGGTAGCTTGTCAGAAGTCTCTCTCTATTTTTGCCCTGATGTGTTTAAGTAAGATTGTGCAACTGTTTTTTTTTAAGTTTAGGGGACTAAGTATTTTGCGTGAATGTGAAAGCCCTGGGTTTATTTGTGGTAAGTTGAACCAAAACAAAAATGAGTTTGTGTATGAGTTTTTGTTTTTGCGAGCGAGTTTGTTTAAGCATGTGCTATCATTAAAAAACTTTCCAAAGTGATGACAGTAATGCCAAAATGAATTCATCTTCTCACTTTTTGAAAGGTGGAGGTCTAACATTTTCTAAAACCCTTTGCGCTTGATATACTACCACTGACATAAAAACGGAAACTGATGGATTCGACTTTTAAATTTTTAGGTATGATTACTTTTACCTCGAGGTTACCTTGAGGTGCTTCCGGGGGCTTAGCGCCCCCGCGGCCCGGTCATCGACCAGGCCATTCTGGTTGCTGGACTGATCAACCAGGCTGTTGGACGCGGGTGTTCGCAGCCTGACGTATGAGTCACAGCCTGGTTGATCAGGTATCCTTTGGAGGTGCTTATCCAGTTCTCTCTTGAACACTGTGAGGGGGTTTGCCAGTTATGCCCCTTATGTGTAGCGGAAGCGTGTTGAACAGTCTCCGGCCCCTGATGTTGATAGAGTTTGTGATGTGATAGCAAAACGTATTGCATAGCAACAGAAAGCGAAACTATTGCATAGCAACAGAAAGCGAAACTACTGTCGCGATACATGAGTTATTGGGGCCCTCACCACAAAGGCTAAGCTAATATGGTGATAAAAAAAAATACAATTTAATAAGGAACATTACCATATTCCTAATTGATATTAAATTGCTTAAATCAGGTAAAACACTCAACTACTTTCCTTCATAGTATATTTACAAGTGTCAAATTGATGTTAGGAGTGTCAAACCCAACACAATATGGCTGAGGCCCCCCACTATTTAGCAGTTAACTTTTATTCTATGAAATATCGCAGCAAATGTCAATGTGTCTAATGTTTATTACAAAAGATAGACATACATTTGATGCTATTTTTCATATTGAAATTTAATTTTGAGGCCCGACAATTACATCTATAAAATCTATAAACTGGTTAGAACATACAAATGCGAGCATGCCCTTTTTCCACTAGTAATCAACTGAATGCCACAGAAAATGGAATCTTTACTTTGGCTACAGAAAACGGAGCAAAGCCGAGTGGGGGAGGGGGGGACTGCATGGAATAAACAGTTTCCAACCTGACTCTTCTCACATATAAACATGTCTTTCTTGACCTCATTTCAAATTATATAGAGTACTGAAAGCTCATTTTCCATAGCAAATATAATAAGGAACTTATTTTACGACTAGAACGCAAACTAGGACCCCTCATTCGGATTAAAAACACGAGAATTATTGACTGAACATTTACCCGCCATCAAACACACACAGGACTCTTTAAACCTATTTTAACTTCTTTAAAACTCTAATATGACCCTCTCACATGCAAATCCTGTACTATGGTTTGCCCTTCATGTCAATGTACCTCCCAGTATCAGGCAAATTCAAGATAAGGCCTACTACACCTAAATATCCAACTTGGTCTTTGTAAGGAATCTTGACCCCCCCCCCCAGTGGCTCGTCACTGTCAAGCACCTGTACTGATAATTATCTTGCGAGGTCCGCTGGCGACCTGGCAAACTGGAAACCGCTGGGAGGTCGCCAGTTTGGGTGGTCATCGCTTGATCTGTGGTATGGGAAACGCGCATTAAAAAGCAATTTGCAACCCCGCGACCGCCTCCATTGAGCATTAAAACAAACCTCGGGCGAAGCCCAGATAAAAAAAGCTTAACATTAGTGCAGTTGTATATTGTAATGCCGTATATTATTGCAGTTATGTGTATTGTAATTATGCCTTTCACCAGTGTATTTTTTGGTTTGAATCTATTGAACATTCTTTTTCTGTACCTCTCATAAGTAGGGGCCCCCTTCTTGATGCCCAATTCTCGCAATAAATGTACGAGACAAATTGTATAATAAAACAGGTTAGGATAGGGCACAAGTTTGTCCAGGTACACCCTGGGTGGGCTGTGGGGACCCCTAGGGGGAACGGACCACCAACCCACCCAGCCAGCCAGCCAGGTGTGTGCTGACTGTGCCCTAACCAAACCATCCCAAAATAAGATATTCACGTTCGGGCCCCCGGGAGTCAAGTCGGCGTGGAACTGTGGAAGTGCCCAACCGTTTCTGAAATTTTTTTCCCCATGTGTCTCCTTTTACACTACTGTATGCTACCCAATCCCCCAATATATGTACCTACCCATACAACTTTACCATTGTGATCATTGCTCTCATCCTTTATATGCTATCAATGTGTCTTAATGTGCCTACTAATCTTTGTCAAATATTCCTACAACGTACCTCTTAACATTTTATAAGTTCTGCAAGAAATTAACTACATAAAATTATCTGTTATATTAACAACCTGCCCGAGACGCTTAGCGTACTAGTGGCTTTACAAGAATGTAAAAATATCATGCTATGTACTCTCAAAAACCCAATGTTCCTTCTTATATATAAATAAATAAGTAAATAAATATATGACAAATGGGAATATTACAAACCACATCAGCAAATTTGCAGATGACACAAAGCTTTATGGCAAAGTTGGAAATGATAATGATGTTGATGAGATAAACAGAGAGATAAACTTTACCCTCTTACAAAGAGGGTGAAGTGGGGCGTTGGATTTTCAACTGTCAAATAGAATACAGAGAATGACTGTAAACCAAGTAAGATCAAGTCGAAATGCAGTGAAAAGCTCTGTGCCTCAGGGGGCAATCATTGCACCACTGGTATTTCTCATTATTATCTCTGATATAGACAAAAACACAAGACAAAGATTCGTGTCATTCTTTGCAGATGATACAAAAATCAGCATCAAATTGCCACTGTAGATGACACTGAAAAGTAAGTAATTAACAAAAGGAGGCACTAAACCAGGAAGGCTTTGTAACACCGTCAAGTGTGCGGAATAATCAGAGGGCCCTAAATATCACCAAGGATGCCAATACGAGAACAGAAACGCATAAGGCGAACGTTATCAAAAGTATCCGATTCACCAAAAATTCTATTGTGGGACAAGTGACCGCGATAGTCACTTGTCCCTGTACGATAGTCACTTTCCGACCTTGGACGGTCGGAAAGCAAGACACACGCTCGTCCTGCAAGACCGGACATTCAACAAGGATATGCACGACTGTAAGAGGGACAATGCAGTTAGGACAATGTGGAGCAGATGACACTGAAGAACTACAGGAAGATATAAAGTATTCAATTGGGCAACTGAAATTAACATGATATTAAACGGTGGTAAGTTTCAGGTACTTAGGTATAGTGGAAACGAGGAACTTAAACGAAACACAGGGTACAGAACACAATCAGACTTATTCATATAAGGAAATCACCCTGACTCACATCAAAACAATACTTGATAATATGATACGAAATCATCCAGCGGTCCAAGAAATAATGCAAAAGCAAACTGAACTTGGGAACCCCCTTGATCAAATCAAAAGGACACAGGATCAAATCCTCCAGCTCCTGCAACAGCATCAGAGTCCATCATGTGAAGGCCCAACATGCCAGAGTCTGGTACAAGGTGATGCAGCACATGCTGTCATGGTATATGACAGCGGATACAACAATGATCCTATAACATCAGTGCACACAGTACCCCTAGTGCACCCAATAACACCAGTGCACTCACCGGTCACCACAGAATACATAATAACGCAAGTGAACATCATAATAATGCTCAAAGTGCATCTGTTAGCAAATAACTTCCAAATGGATACTAACAGTGAAGAACATCTCATTATACTAAAATGGAATTGTAATGGAGTTCGCAATAGAATTAATGACATCATACAGTACGTCCGTGAACACCAAACTGACATCATAGTGCTACAAGGAACACTGGTAGGTGCGGACTTCAACCCAAGATTTAGTGGTTATGAGGAGTTCTCCCTTCAAGCTGGAGAAAGAAAACAGGGCCTCGACACTACCTTTGTAAGTAACAACATTCCTGCACAGATTATTGATGACCACATGAGGGATGATTATGAGTCACTGGGGGTAACCCTTCACTTAAACAATAATGCCCTACATATAATCAACCTATATGTGCCACAGAGTAAACTTGACCTTGACACACTGCCTGAATTTGTTAATGAAGAACCTACCCTGCTGGTCGGTGACCTGAATGCCAGACACCCACACTTTGGTGCCAACTGTCATCAGCCCAATATCAATGGACGAAAACTGTCACTCTTTGTTAAGGGAAGTGAAAACCTTAAGGTCCTGGGTGATAAACAGCCAACTCACCTCAAAGGAGGAAGATTAGACTATGCTCTCCTGCTGAATGCACAGGACACGGATGCCAGTACACACATTGTACACAGTTTATGTAGTGACCACTGGGCACTGATTACCACCGTCGACATGAGCCAGAGAAAGAAAGAAACGAATAAAAGAAAAAGCTTATCATTCGGACCGGATATGAGGCCGCACTTCATAAACAGGATGAGTGACTGGTTCACGGAATACCAAATCCCAGATGACATTGATGACGTTGATGACCTTAATAACCAATTTGAACACTGTCTCCGAGTTCCGCGCCGTACGCCTGGGCGCAGTAACTCTCAGAAGAATAAAATAAAATGGTATGAGAACGATTACATAAAGATGCTCAATGCAAATGTAAGAGACATGAGTAGAGAGTACCGGAGACATCCCACCGAAAGCAACCAAGAACTGTTCAAAACTGTGTGTCAAGTTGCCAGGGAAGAGAAGATTAGAGAGGGAGAAAGACAATGGTTTGAATTCACTTTCTCTATTGGAAGAGAAACATCTGCAAAACAAGTATGGACAAAAATTCAGATAGTTAAAGGGGGCAGACCCCAGCCTGAGGCTCACAAAGACCCCCAGGGTAAGGCTGAAGAACTAATTCACAAGTGGAGTGATGCAGCGTCATCCTCTCCTCCTTCCTGCAGAAGTAAGCAGGGAACAGCTCCTTAGACATAATGACAGAAGGATTAGGATAACAAGAGCACTGTCTAGTGATGATGAATATGAGGAACCAATCACAGCCCAGGATTTAAGGGGGGCTATGAAAAAGGGTAAAAGTACAGAACCTGGTGAAGATCGCGTCACCTACGACATACTCCATGCACTGTGTGAAGTGTCTGGGAATGCACTACTCCACCTCTGTTTAACAAATCATTCCTAGGTGCAATGTTACCCACACAATGGAAACATGCAATAATTGTCCCCATACCGAAATCCAATGACCCTTGCAATTAGAGACCTATCGGTCTTATGTCATGCACTTGCAAGATGCTTGAAAGGATAATTCTAAACCGAATGTTTCACAAAATAGGCAGGTTAGGGGAGGGGGTCAATAGATTTATTAAAGGACGGAGCACAGCAAATTGTATAGTTAATTACCTGGCTAATGACACAGCTAAGTACTCTGTATTTGTCGACATCAAAAAAGCTTTCGACAAAGTACAGGGGATTGCGATCCTGGACGAGCTGGCTTGCATGGGAGTCAAGGAGAGACTCATGAAATGGATTGCAGACTATCTCACAGGGATTAAAGCCAAGGTCTGCTTCAATGGAGCAATCTCAAGAACAATGAATATGGAACTCGGGACTCCCCAAGGAGGGGTCTTAACCCCCACACTATTCAATGTACTTATGAATGCCATTGCAAATATCGATTTTCCGGAAGGAACGCAACAAGTGGGATATGCTGATGATGTTCTAATACAAGCTCCTACCTTGGGAAAAATTAAACAGTCCATTAAACTCCTTGGAAGGAAATGCATTGAGCTCGCGATAAGTCACAATAACTTGGCTTAAGTCACAATAAGTCACAATAACGTGTTGTGTGTATGTTGACCAGACTAAACACTAGAAGGTGAAGGGACGACGACGTTTCGGTCCGTCCTGGACCATTCTCAAGTCGGTATCTTGGCATCACTGTCGGCTCTAACAAGGGGAAGAAAGAGGAGCTCAACCAACTCATAGGAACATGCAGAAGTCGACTAAGGGCACTGAAAGCCATGACCTGGAATGGACATGGAGTCTCTATTGCCGTGCTTAAAATGATGTACACAGCATATGTGCGCTCTGTCATAGACTATGCCGCACCAGTTCTGTGCACCTTCTCCCAAAGCGATATGAAAAGGCTTGAAAGCATTCAGAATGAAGCCATGACAATCATTCTTGGAGTTCCAAGGACTGCGAAAAAGTCCAATCAACGAGAGGAGTTGTCCCTCCCCAGTGTTAAAAGCAGAATTAAGGAGCTGAATGCTAAGCTTGCAACTAGGATAGCCAGAGATCCCCATTACAATGATATTGCTAAGAAAAACTGAGTTCTGTGGTACTTTCAGTGGAAAACAGGAAAAGTAAAAAATGGCATCACCCATCAGTCTGCTACCTCGAAGAACTTCACCTGCTTGAGCAAACCCGTGAGCTCCTGCCTGTAGAAAGGTTACCTCTCTGGGAGGATGACACATGAAGGATTAACATCAATGAAATAGCAATGCAAAAAAACATGATACCACAAGAAATGAGGCACAAGTATCTCGAGGAAATTTATAAAGCCGGAGATAAACTAGATCAAATCTACACTTGACGGGTCATCTAATCCTGTCAATGGCAGGGCTGGTGCAGCATACGCTGTAATTAAGGATGATGCTTTCCAACGCAGAAATGAAAAAAGCACGTATTGAGAACTA
This sequence comes from Procambarus virginalis, assembly GCA_020271785.1. Lineage (NCBI taxonomy): Eukaryota > Metazoa > Arthropoda > Malacostraca > Decapoda > Cambaridae > Procambarus > Procambarus virginalis. Next base: position 11,500 of record WNGS01045643.1, read on the forward strand.
TGCCTCTTCAATGCAATCAGAGCTAACTGCCATTGTTATGGCGTTAAGGTTTCTTGAACGGATCACTAATGGTGCAGTGATTTGCTCTGATTCAAAAGCAGCACTTCAAAGCCTAAGTAAAAATCGAGCAGAAAATCTTGCAATAGTTGCTGAAATTAAGAGAGGTGTGAGAGTACTTATCAATCAGGGAAGAGTCGTCAAGTTTCTGTGGGTCCCCTCCCATGTTGGGATATGTGGGGATGAACGAGCAGATGTGCTGGCTGCTGAAGGAGACCATACTGAATACTTCATACCCAAGACTCTATTATAAATTAGAGGTATTGTCTGGCAACATCACCGTGACAAGGTAACTGAGGAAAGGAGAATAGAAGCACAAACCAGTGAATCTGCACGATGGTGCAACATGTTCGCAGCTAGCAATCCCAATCATTATGGACGAAGAGGCGGAGGACGCGGGAGAGAATCAGTAATAGCGAGAATCCGTCTTGGATACAAATATCCATGGAGATACAGAATAGCAACAACATTGATCAGCGAAGTTGCAGAATCTGTGATGAGAGTGACGGACACCGCCTAGACCACTATCTACGTGAATGTGAACCCTTGAGAGACATCAAAAGTATGTGTAGAATAATAAACCCCGCATTGTTGGAATTAGGAATACACTATTTATCAAATATTGATAATGTTCTTAAAAGATTCCCCCATTTTGCACCTGCAAGATAACATATGCTTTTAAGGGTTGACAGATGCTAATCTTGTTTGAAGAGCTGTTCACTTGAGACAGTTAAGCAACTCCCCACCCTCCAAAATATTAACATACAAATACATTTTATATTGAATACAATGTTTTTTTCTAACTACAATACAGTACCTAAGTTGATCTTACCTTTATGGAGAGCTCTTGATGGCATATGGAAGATGGTGATGAGGGGGGAGGAGGAGAGTTGTTACTGTTTGGAAGGGAGTCCCCTTCCATTATAACATCATGCAGTGAGGACCTTTCTGGTGTGCACTCCCTGGCACGTTTTGCTTGCATACCACTAGGAACTGGTTGTGGTTCAGCGCTTGTTTGTCTCGCTACAAATTTGTTAAGAGACATTTGTTTTTCCCTTCGTTTTAACATTTGCCTGTAATGATGCATCACAGTGTCATTGAATAGGTTAAGGCAACGGCCTACTGCAACTTCATTTGGGCGAGTCGTTTCAGCAAAGGTTTGCTATTCTTCCCATGCTGCACACATTTTCTTAATTGTTGAGGAAGAGACATTCTGTACTCTTGTTTCTGCTCTATGGTCATCCTTACATGGGTTTTCATATGTTGAGCCTTACCACTGACTTTCCTGGGACTCATGGCGTGATATATAATAATTACTTTAATGTTCAAAATGCAAAAAAATCACCACAAACGCGGAATTTCTTATAGGCGCGATCATCACTAAGCAGGCAGCTGTGGTAAACTAAGGCAGGTCGGACCGCGTGACCGGGAACCACATGCTCGGTCAACCCAAACGTGTACCAACAAATATCGGAAGTCGACGACATCATCGGATGTCGAGTCGCATTTTTCGATCAAATTTACATCGTAACTCGAAATTATCGTAAGTAGGGGCACTCGTAAGTCAAGGTGCCACTGTATAGGGATAAGTTAAGTATAACTGAAAAACAGACACTGGGCTCCTTAACTGTCTAACAGTAGGTTAGACATATATATGAATGAGATTGGGTGGATATAAATAGGAACTGCCTCGTATGGGCCAATAGGCCTTCTGCAGTTACCTTCATTCTTATGTTCTTATGTTAAGTCCCAGCTGTGTCTGGGTACAAGTGACAGGATGAACAACCCAGCGAGTTTTCTTCCTTTTGGTGTGTGTTATACATGCTGCTATGGCGGTATGTCCACTCACAAGATGAGTGGCGCTGCCCAATAAACTCGCCCCTCGAGCCAAATTTAAAATTTAAGGAAAGCAACATGTAATGGGCATGAGAAATATGATGTCTGACGACATGACGTTTAGTGAACACAACGAAACAAATTTAGCGGCATCAAGGAAAATTATGGGATGGATTATGAGAACGTCCAAATCCAGAGACCCCACAGCAATGTTAATACTATTTAAATCACTGGTGCTCTCCCGTCAAGAGTATTGCTCGGTACTCACTTCCCCCTCCAGAGCAGAAGAGATCTATGAAGTAGAGGGAATGCAGTGAAATATATATATACAGCACGCATAGAAGCGATTAAAAATTTAAATTACTGGGACCGTGTCAAAGATGTACTTATTGAACAGGAGACGAGAAAGGTATAGAAATATATATACATTAAACATACTGAAGGGCCAGGTCCCAAATTTGCACAGTAGAATAACAACATACGGGAGCGATTGGTACGGAAAAAATGCAGAATGGAAGGAGTAAGGAGTAGAGGTGCTAAAGGCAAAATCAGACAAAACTGAACATCAGAGGTCCACAGCTGATAAACATCCTTAATAAATGTTGCCGGTACGAAAATGAATGCATTCACGAGGCATTTGGAAAGGTTCTTGCAAGAAGTGCTGGATCAACCAGGCTGTAGTGGCAAGATTACTGTAGAAGTCAGATGAATGTGTAGGCCAGGTTACTGCAGAAGTCATGTGAATGTGTAGGCCAGGTTACTGTAGAGGTCAGGTGAATGTGCAGGCCAGGATACTGAAGAGGTCAGCTGTATGTTTAGTCCAGGTTACTGTAGAGGTCAGATGAATATGTTGGCCAGGTTACTGTAGAGGTCAGATGAATGTGTAGTCCAGGTTACTGTAGAGGTCAGATGAATGTGTAGTCCAGGTTACTGTAGAGGTCAGATGAGTAAGTAGGCCAGGTTGCTGTAGAGGTCAGATGAATGTGTAGGCCAGGTTACTGTAGAAGCCAGATGAATGTGTTGGCCAGGTTACTGTAGAGGTCAGATGAATGTGTAGGCCAGGTTACTGTAGAGGTCAGATAAATGTGTAGTCCAGGTTACTGTAGAGGTCAGATGAATGTGTTGGCCAGGTTACTGTAGAGGTCAGATGAATGTGTAGGCCAGGTTACTGTAGAGGTCAGATGAATGTGTAGTCCAGGTTACTGTAGAGGTCAGATGAATGTGTAGGCCAGGTTACTGTAGAGGTCAGATGAATGTGTAGTCCAGGTTACTGTAGAGGTCAGATGAATGTGTAGTCCAGGGTACTGTAGAGGTCAGATGAATGTGTTGGCCAGGTTACTGTAGAGGTCAGATGAATGTGTAGTCCAGGTTACTGTAGAGGTCAGATGAATGTGTAGGCCAGGTTACTGTAGAGGTCAGATGAATGTGTAGTCCAGGTTACTGTAGAGGTCAGATGAATGTGTAGTCCAGGGTACTGTAGAGGTCAGATGAATGTGTAGGCCAGGTTACTGTAGAGGTCAGATGAATGTGTAGTCCAGGTTACTGTAGAGGTCAGATGAATGTGTAGTCCAGGTTACTGTAGAGGTCAGATGAATGTGTAGTCCAGGTTACTGTAGAGGTCAGATGAATGTGTAGTCCAGGTTACTGTAGAGGTCAGATGAATGTGTAGTCCAGGGTACTGTAGAGGTCAGATGAATGTGTAGTCCAGGTTACTGTAGAGGTCAGATGAATGTGTAGTCCAGGTTACTGTAGAGGTCAGATGAATGTGTAGTCTAGGGTACTGTACGTCGTGAGGCGTCACCCCAACATTACAGGAAAAGTATTACCAAGGAGTGCCACAGGGCTCAGTTCCAACACCCGTAATGTTAATCGTCTATATGAGTGACTTACCAGAAGGAATACAGAATTATGTGAACATCTTTGTTGATGACGTTAAGATACTTGTGAAGTTAAGAAACTTACACGATTGTCTTGCCCTTGAAGAACCCAACCACTTAGGCTGGAGGGTGGAGCAGCGGTCTCCCTTCATGCAGGTCGGCGTTCAGTCCCCGACCGTCCAAGTGGTTGGGCACCATTCCTTTCCCCCGTCCCATCCCAAATACTTATCCTGACTCCTTCCCAGTGCTATATAGTCGTAATGGCTTGGCGCTTTCCCCCTGACAGTTCCCTTCCCTTGCCCTGGAAGACCTGGACAAAAGAAGTGTATGGAGCAACACTTGGCAGATGCAATTTATTGTCAATTAATGCCACATTATGGAATGTTTAATAGTTGAAAATACGCCACACAAAACCTATTTAATATGTGAAAAAACTTATCTCCCGCAAACCTATTTACTGTTTGGTGATAGGAGGCATCAGGTGAAAGGAAACGTGCCCAACCGTCCTGCCCGGCAACCAACGTGGGACACCAGAGCCGTCGTACACACCACTGTGATAGATGCACTCTTAACGTTGAAGGAATAATTGGGGGACCCTTCGACAAGCCGCCGGCTTCCTGTGCTCGTCGAGGCCACTAGTGTTAGTTGCTCTCAAGTAAACTAACACACTGAACAATTTACTTCATAAACATGATAATTTTAATATGGAATATTGCATGCAGGAATAGCCATTATTGTGTCCGGGAAAGAATTGAGGCGTTTGGTTCAACAATAATTTATAATAATTAGTACCCTCGCGGGCATCCAAAGTTATTCTATGTTAAGCTGTTCTACGAATGATACTACCCTAGATGAAAAAAATTATCAAAACTTTGTAAATTAAAATATTTTATATAATTATAAAGTTTGATATAAAATAATTATAAGGTTTTTTCATTTTTATATAACAACGCAATTTTATGTAATTTACTCTCATAGAATAATGATGATTTAAATGATAAAACAAAGTAGAATATATTTCATTTAAATCTGCTGCTTCTTCTGATCCAGCACTAGAAAACTGGAAATATATATTTTGTCCATTTTCTATTACACTTTAAAGTGATAACTTTTCTATTTACTTTCTTCATAATAATAATTTATTTACTTTCTTCATAATAATAATTTATTTATTTATTTATTTATTTATATATTTACAAGAAGGTACATTGGGTTTGTGAGAATACATTGAATAGTACAGTATTTACAGTCTTGTAAAGCCACTAGTACGCGCAGCGTTTCGGGCAGGTCCTTAATCTAACAGATAATTTTAAGTAGGTAAATTCTATCAGAATTAATAAATGATAACAAATACATTGCAAGAGAAAAATGAGATGAGAGAGCTTAGTAAGTATATTAAAGCACATTGGTATATTAAAGCTCTGATTGATTACATTGACAGCTTGATTGGTAATTTAAACAAGATTAATAGACACCATACAGCAGATTGGCAGCACATATAAGACAGCAATGATCACAATGGTAAAGATGTTCAAATTGGGAACATAAAGGTTGGGAGATTGGGTAGCAATAGATACAGTGCAATTTTAAGGCAAAAGGTAAAAAACTATGAAGATGAAATTAGGTACTTTTTAGTTTTGTTTTTGAATGATGTAAAAGTTGGACAGCTTTTCAATTCAATAGGAAGTGAGTTCCATAAACTGGGTCCCTTTATTTGCATAGAGTGTTTACACAGATTAAGTTTAACTCTGGGGATATCAAAGAGATATTTGTTTCTGGTGTGGTGATAATGGGTCCTATTACATCTGTCCAGGGAGAGTTTCAGAGCAGGATTTGCATTTAAGAACAGGATTTTGTAAATGTAGTTGACACAAGAGAATTTGTGGAGTGAGATTATGTTTAGCATGTTTAGGGAGTTAAACAAGGGGGCTGAGTGTTGTCTGAAAGCAGAATTTGATATTATTCTGATAGCAGATTTTTGCTGGGTGATGATTGACTTGAGATGGTTTGCAGTGGTTGAACCCCATGCACAGATACCATAGTTAAGATAGGGATAGATTAGTGCATAATATAGAGAGATGAGAGCAGAGTTAGGTACATAATATCTGATTTTGGAGAGTATACCAACTGTTTTAGAGACTCTTAGTTATGTGTTGTATGTGGGTACTGAAGTTGAGTCTCTTGTCTAGGAATAGGCCAAGAAACTTTCCATCATTTTTATAAGCCATAATAAATGTTTATTAAGTTAAAGTACATACATACATACATACATACATACATACATACATACATACATACATACATACATACATACATACATACATACATACATACATACATACATACATACATACATACAAGATGAGTTCCAAACATAATGTTGTATTTCTAGATAGAGCTAGTACATACTATGCCCAAAGCCACTAATACGCACAGCGTTTTGGTGCAAGATGTGGGAAAAACTCTTAGACTAAAAATTAAACCAAAAATTTTGGAGCCTGACGACTCAGTATAACTCGGGGTTTGTTGTCCTAAGGGTCCGGGTTCGATCCCTGGTGGAGGTAGAAACAAATTGGAAATTTCTTTCACCGTGATGCATCTGTTCACCTAGCAGTAAATAAGTGCTTGGGAGTTAGACAGCTGCAACGGCTGCTTCCTGGGGATGTGTTTGTGTGTGAAAACTAGGATTAAGGACTTGCCCGAAACTCTGCGTGCTACTGGAATATAAGAACTCTTGAATAAGTAAAAAAAAAGAATACTAGACTGGATTAAACAATGGGGTAAAAGAAAGAGTGGTGCTAAGGAATAAATCTGATTGGAGAAATGTGGTGAGTGGGGTACCACAGGGGTCCATTTTGGGGCCAACCCTTTTTGTCATATACACAGTTGTTACATTGAACACCATATTGTATGCTACCCAATCCCCCAATATATGTACCTACCCATACAACTTTACCATTGTGATTATTGCTCTCATCCTTTATATGCTATCAATGTGTCTTAATGTGCCTACTAATCTTTGTCAAATATTCCTACAATGTACCTCTTAACATTTTATAAGTTCTGCAAGAAATTAACTACTTAAAATTATCTGTTATATTAAGGACCTGCCCGAGACGCTGAGCGTACTAGTGGCTTTACAAGAATGTAAAAATATCATGCTATGTACTCTCAAAAACCTAATGTTCCTTCTTATATATAAATAAATAAATAAATAAATAAATAAATAAATAAATAAATATATGACAAATGGGAATATTACAAACCACATCAGCAAATTTGCAAATGACACAAAGCTTTATGGCAAAGTTGGAAATTATAATGATGTTGATGAGATAAACAGAGAGATAAACTTTGCCCTCTTACAAAGAGGGTGAAGTGGGGCGTTGGATTTTCAACTGTCAAATAGAATACAGAGAATGACTGTAAACCAAGTAAGATCAAGTCCAAATGCAGTGAAAAGCTTTGTGCCTCAGGGGGCAATCATTGCACCACTGGTATTTCTCATTATTATCTCTGATATAGACAAAAACACAAGACAAAGATTCGTGTCATTCTTTGCAGATGATACAAAAATCAGCATCAAATTGACACTGAAAAGTAATTAACAAAAGAAGGCACTAAACCAGGAAGGTTATGTAACACGGTCAAGTGTGCGGAATAATCAGAGGGCCCTAAATATCACCAAGGATGCCAATACGAGAACAGAAACGCATAAGGCGAACGTTATCAAAAGTATCCGATTCACCAAAAATTCTATCGTGGGAGAAGTGACCGCGATAGTCACTTGTCCCTGTACGATAGTCACTTTCCGACCTTGGACGGTCGGAAAGCAAGACACACGCTCGTCCTGGAAGACCGGACATTCAACAAGGATATGCACAACTGTAAGAGGGACAATGCAGTTAGGACAATAAAGAGCAGATGACACTAAAGAACTACAGGAAGATATAAAGTATTCAATTGGGCAACTGAAATTAACATGATGTTAAACGGTGATAAGTTTCAGGTACTTAGGTATAGTGGAAACGAGGAACTTAAACGAAACACAGGGTACAGAACACAATCAGACTTATTCATATAAGGAAATCACCCTGACTCACATCAAAACAATACTTGATAATATGATACGAAATCATCCAGCGGTCCAAGAAATAATGCAAAAGCAAACTGAAGTTGGGAACCCCCTTGATCAAATCAAAAGGACACAGGATCAAATCCTCCAACTCCTGCAACAGCATCAGAGTCCATCATGTGAAGGCCCAACATGCCAGAGTCTGGTACAAGGTGATGCAGCACATGCTGTCATGGTATATGACAGCGGATACAACAATGATCCTATAACATCAGTGCACACAGTACCCCCAGTGCACCCAATAACACCAGTGCACTCACCGGTCACCACAGAATACATAATAACGCAAGTGAACATCATAATAATGCTCAAAGTGCATCTGTTAGCAAATAACTTCAAAATAGATACTAACAGTGAAGAACATCTCACTATACTAAAATGGAATTGTAATTGAGTTCGCAGTAGAATTAATGACATCATGCAGTACGTCCGTGAACACCAAACTGACATCAGAGTGCTACAAGAAACACTGGTGGGTGATGAGGACTTCAACCCAAGATTTAGCAGTTATGAGAAGTTCTCCCTTCTGTCATGTTCATAGAAAACGGTACCATCTGTTTGTTTGTGTTGTGGCTGAGACGCCAGTAGAGAAGGCAAACAAGAAAGCGTACAGGACGCTACCAGCTTGGAAGCAGCTAGTCATGTAATCGTTTATAAGTATTAAAGTCAATAACCAAGCAATGGCTTTATATCAACCCTACAACCAAGACTTCCTCAGCTACACACAAACACCACACTGGCGACGAGGATGAACTGGGAATGCAGGTATTTGTTCAGCTTCAAAGAAGGAAGAAGCATGCTGTCTCGCCCCTGGAGGAGGAGCAAGAGAAGCTGTGAGCACCATACCCGATGCTGTGTGCTAACCAGTGCTGTGTGCTAACCCAAGCTATGTGCTAACCAATGCTATGTGCTGACAAGCTGTGTACTGAGGAATCTGCGATCCATGTGTACTCACCTAATTGTACTTGCAGGGGTTGAGCTCTGGCTCTTTGGTCCCGCCTCTCAATTGTCAATCAACAGGTTTACAGGTTCCTGAGCCTGTTGGGCTCTATCATATATACACTAGAAACTGTGTATGGAGTCAACCTCCACCACATCACTTCCTAATGCATTCCATTTGTCAACCACTCTGACACTAAAAGTTCTTTCTAATATCCTGTGGCTCATTTGGGCACTCAGTTTCCACCTGTGTCCCCTAGTGCGTGTGCCCCTTGTGTTAAATAGCCTGTCTTTATCAACCCTGTCGATTCCCTTGAGAATCTTGAATGTGGTGATCATGTCCCCCCCCTAACTCTTCTGTCTTCCAACAAAGTGAGGTTCAAGTCCCATAGTCTCTCCTCGTAGCTCATACCTCTCAGCTCGGGTACTAGTCTGGTGGCAAACCTTTGAACCTTTTCCAGTTTAGTCTTATGCTTGACTAGATATGGACTCCATGCTGGAGCCGCATACTCCAGGATTGGTCTGACATATGTGGTATATAATGTTCTGAAAGATTCCTTACACAAGTTTCTAAAGGCCGTTCTTATGTTAGCCAACCTGGCATATGCAGCTGATATTATCCTCTTGATATGAGCTTCAGGGGACAGGTCTGGCGTGATATCAACCCCCAGGTCTTTCTCTCTTTCTGACTCTTGAAGTATTTCATCTCCCAAATGACACCTTGTATCTGGTCTCCAGCTTCCTATCCCTATCTTCATTACATTACATTTGCTTGGGTTAAACTCTAACAGCCATTTGTTCGACCATTCCTGCAGCTTGTCCAGGTCTTCTTGAAGCCTCAAGCTGTCCTCCTCTGTCTTAATCCTTCTCATAATTTTGGTGTCGTCAGCAAACATTGAGAGGAATGAGTCTATACCCTCTGAGAGATCATTTACATATATAAGAAACAGGATAGATCCAAGCACCAGTGGGACATGATGGAGTCCCATCATGTCCCCCTCCCACCTTTCCCCCCTGTCCCCCCTACCCCTTCATCCCATACCCTCCCTATCCTTCCTCCCCCCTCACCCCGTATCCTCCATGTCCCCCCTATCTCCTTAACCCACACCCTACCTGTCCCCATTTCCCTGAAATCCCCACCCCCCACCCCAAAATCCTCTGAGACCCTGCAAACCACCTCACAGATCTTCTCACCCACGGAACAGCTTCCCACACCAGCAGAATGCTCGCCATGAAAGGGACAAGTAAATGAACAGAAGAAAGTGAGCTTCAAGGCAATGTACACTAACATAGATGGGATTACAAATAAAACAAGTGAACTCAGAGAATGGGCACTAGAAGAAAACCCAGACATAATAGCACTCACAGAAACAAAGCTAACGAAAACCATAACAAACGCAGTGTTTCCACAGGGCTACTATGTAGTGAGGAAAGAGAGAGAAGGAAGAGGAGGAGGTGGTGTAGCTTTGCTACTAAGAGAAGGTTGGAGTTTCGAAGAGATGGTAATTCAGAACTGTGAAGGTTTCAGTGACTACATATCAGGCACCATAGCAACTGGAGGACAGAAAATTACAGTAGTAGTCATATATAACCCCCCACCGAATGACAGAAGACCCAGACAGGAATATGATAGGAACAACTTGGCCACCATCAATATAATAGAGAGAGCAGCTTCTGTGGCTAGCAGGAACGGATCCAGGCTACTAATCATGGGAGACTTCAACCATGGGAAGATAGATTGGGGGAACAGAGACCCACATGGAGGCCCAGACACATGGAGAGCTAAGCTGCTAGATGTAGCAACAAGAAACTTTCTAAGTCAACACGTCAAAGGACCGACAAGAATGAGAGGAGGGGATGAACCAGCCTTGCTTGATCTGATATTTACTCTAAATGAGTCGGATATAAGGGAAGTTAAGTTGGAAGCCCCGTTGGGAATGAGTGGTCATAGTGTATTGAGCTTTGAGTACCGGGTTGAGCTAGGAATTATCACCTCCAAAAAAGAACTGGGAACCAAAGGGCTGGAGTACCGAAAGGGAAACTATGAGGAGATGAATAAATTCCTATGGGATATACATTGCGACACAGAACTTGGAAACAAGTCCGTACAAGACATGATGGACTATGTCACCCAAAAATGTCAGGAGGCTGTAAGCAGGTTTGTCCCAGCCCGACAGAAAAAAACAGAGAAGCAAAGGAAAAATCCGTGGTTTAATAGGGAATGTATGAAAGCAAAGGAGCTGAACAAAAGGGCATGGAGGAACTTCCGTAATAACAGAACACCAGAAAGTAGAGAGAGATACCAGAGAACCAGGAACGAGTATGTTAGTGTGAGAAGAGCAGCTGAGAAAAGGTATGAAAATGATATAGCTAATAAAGCCAAGACCGAACCAAAGCTACTACACAGTCACATCAGGAGGAAGACAACAGTGAAGGAACAGGTGATGGAACTTAGGGTGGGCGAGGGCAGGTACACAGAGAATGACAAAGAGGTATGTGAAGAACTCCAAAAGGTTCCAGGAGGTCTTTACAATAGAACAGGGAGAAGTAACGGAGCTAGGAGAGGTGGCAGCAAACCAGGTGACCTTGAAAGGTTCGAAAGTACAAGAGATGAGTGTCAAGAAGCACCTATTGGAGCTGGATGTGAGAAAGCTGTTGGGCCGGATAGAATC
>WNGS01045659.1:0-10638 GCA_020271785.1 Procambarus virginalis
ATATATATTATATATATTATATATATATATATTATATATATATATATATATATTGTGACGGTAACGAGTTGGAAATGGTGGTCGGCAGTCTTCCAACTAGCAGGTGTCAGTGCTGGGCCACATATAATATATAAAAAAAAGAAAAGGAAAAAAAAGAAAAAAAAAGAATGACTGCGTGATTGGTAATCTGTGGTAAGGTCGGAAATACGAAAGACAATAATAAAAACTGGATTTTAATAACAAAAAAAAACACAAATTGAAACAAATGCAAAATCTTGGCTTAATGGTAAAAAATGTCAAGTGGAAAAAATACATAAACATGAAAATAGATTACGTTAATGGGGAGGAGAATTGACATACAAAAGTAAATAAAATATGAATGCTGGAATATATGCACTAACTATAAACCTCTATTTGACCACACAAGGTGAGTCACTTAGGAGTTCATAGCTTGCGAGCACACAATATTCTGGCTGGCAGAAACGCAAGGGACTCCAACAATAACTGGCGAGGTCTTGTGATTGGCGAGGAGCCGGAGTGGAGTGTTGGTTGGCGGCCAATGAGGAAGCTGGATGGCCGCAAGTCGCTAGTTAGGCAGTTGAAGGGTTCGGCGCGTCGACCAGGTGCAGCAGGTGCTGGAGTGGGGGGAGGAGGGAGTTGCTGGTACGTGTGGCTATCTTAATATACGTTTAGCCACTACAAAACGTATCTTGTATATTGATGAGGACGGATGAGTCGCAGAAATAGCAGGCTAAATCTCTGATAAGAGATTATCGTCACAACTCTCCCCCGAAGCCTGCTGTTTCGGGTGAATCATGTCCACTGGAGGTAGAGTGGGAGGTGGAGCTGCCTCTACCTCATGCACTCTGGAGAGGGCATCAGCGATGATGTTATCAGGCCCCTTGATGTAGCAGATCTTTAAATTGAAGCCTTGAAGATATAAAGCCCATCGCAGCAGACGTTGGTTATTAAATTGGGCTTGATGTAAGAATCTCAGAGGGTTGTGGTCCGAATAGATGGTAGTGGACCTAGCACCGTGCAGATATGGTGCAAAGTGTTGTAAGCTCAGGACGATGGACAGGAGTTCCTTCTCTATAGTACTGTAGTTCTTCTGATGAGGCTTCAACTTGCAACTGTAGTAGCTGACAGGTAGAACCTCCTCGCCTCGCTGCTGCATTAAGACACTTCCGATGCCGGTACCACTGGCGTCGACATGGAGGATGAAAGGCTTCTTGATATCTGGTGAGGCGAGAATGGGATTAGAACAGAGGAGGAATTTGAGTTGTTCGAATGCAACGGTTTGCTCTCTGGTCCAATTATACCGTTGCTTGGGACTGGTTAAGGTGATTAATGGGGTTGCAACAGTGCTAAAATTCTTCACAAACCTACGGTAATAGGAAGCAAGACCAAGGAAGCGCAGGAGCTGCTTCCTGGTAGTAGGCTGTGGATACTGTTGGATTGCTTGAATGTGAATGTTTAACGGAGCCAGGCTGCCACTCCCTATAACATGACCCAGGTACCGCACTTTACCTTTCGCGAAGGTGGACTTGCCCAAATTGATGGTGAGGCCGGCTTTCAGGAGCTTGTAGAACAATCGTTGTAGCTGGAGCAGGTGTTCGCTCCAGGTGTTGGATGCTACCACGATGTCGTCCAAATAGGCATAGGTGTTTTCCAAGCCCTGGATGACGCGGTTGACAGCTCTCTGAAAGGTGGCTGGGGCATTGCAGAGTCCAAAGGGAAGGCGATTGTACCTGTAGAGACCAAACGGGGTTATAAAGGCGGACAGTACCTTAGCTCGCTCCGTTAAACTCACCTGGTAGTAGCCCTTTAGTAGGTCTACCTGAGACAGGTAGCGGGCATTACCAATGGCATCCAGAATGTCGTCTACCCTGGGTATTGGGTAGGCGTCCTTCACTGTGACCTGGTTCAACTTCCTATAATCCGTACACAGACGGATTTTGCCGTGAGGTTTGGGTACCAGGATGCATGGTGAGGCCCAGGGGGACTCACAGGGGGTAGCCAGTCCATGGTCCAAGAGATACTGTACCTCAGCCCGCATGACTTCCGTTTTGCTCGGGCTGATTCGGTAGAATGGTTGGCGAATCGGCTGGGTGTCAGGTAGCAGTTGGATGTCGTGCTGAGTTACAGTACACTCTTGGGGGTCATCTCGAAACAACTCTTGATATTCTCTGACGAGTTTGATTAGTGGAGCACTATTATCGTCCTGAAAATGATGTTGAAGGTTAGTAAGGATTTCCGAGTTAGAGAGCGCTGTCTCAGTGTCAGTGCTCTCGGAAGGAGAAGCAGGGAAGGTCTCACTGTGGCTGTATGGACCTGTAAATGAGGTGAAATTGGTTAACACAGTGGGAGGAACCCCATGGTAGGGCTTGAGTAAATTAATGTGGCACAGCTGGGTCTTCCGCCGCCTATCGGGGGTCTCGAGAACGTAGTTGAAGTTGTTCCGGCACTCCTTAACACGGTAGGGTCCTGAGAACCTGTTCTGTAAAGGAGAACCTGGGATAGGGAAATAGGCAAGCACTAAGTCTCCTGGTGTAAACTTCCTTACTTTACAGTGCTGGTCGTAACGAGTCTTCATCCTCTCCTGGGCTTTCTGTAGGTTGTTGCTAGCAAAGGAATGGACCCTCTCTAGAATGTGTCGGAGATTTTGAAGATACTGGGGCACACTCTGATGCTCACTGAAGGTGTCATCACGTAGAGAATCCTTGAAAGCCTTGAGAGGTGTACGGCACTTACGTCCGTAGAGCATCTCATAAGGAGATACTCCTAGTGACTCGTTGGGAAGACTTCTGAAAATACACATGATGAGATCAATTTGCCTATCCCAATCCTTTGAGGTCTCATTACAGAACTTTTTTAAGAGTGCCTTGATGGTTTGATGACTACGCTCGAGAGAACCCTGTGAAGCAGGATGATAGGGGCTGGACAGTACCTGTTTGATGTTGAACTCCTCCAGAGTCCGTTTGAAGAGATCACTGGTGAAGTTGGTACCACAGTCGCTCTGAATCTCCCTCGGAAATCCATACTGGGTGAAGATTTTCAGTAGATTCTTCACCACTGTAGCAGCTGTAATATTTTTTACTGGAACTGCTATCGGAAATCTGGTGGTAGGACACAGGATGGTTAAGATATATGCGTTGCCTGCACTGGTCCGAGGCAAAGGACCAACGCAGTCGATAATGAGCTTGTGGAACGGTTCCTCAGGCACCTGGATGGGTATCAGTGGTGCTCTGGGAATGGAAACGTTCGGTTTCCCGGCTAACTGACACACGTGGCATAATTTGACATAAGTTTTGATGTCGTTTACCATACCTGGCCAGTAGTAGTCTTGTCGAATTCCATGGTAAGTCTTGTTGAACCCATAGTGTGACAAAGCGCCGTGGGCCAGGTGTAGAATCGTGGGCCGCAGGCTGGTGGGAATCACTAGTTGTTCAACGTTTGCCCAATCGTCCTCGTCCTTCAGTTTACTGGGTCTATACCTGCGATAGAGTATTTCGTTCTCCATAAAGAACCCAGGAACACTGTCGGATTGGGTTTCAGCCTGAAAGAATAATGGTGTCAATGTAAGATCATCTCTCTGTAACTTACGGAACTCCACCGCGGTCAGGTTAGGGGGTAGTTTCGAAGGGTCCTGAGGGACAGCGGTAGCAGTAGAGTCGGCTGGCTGTGGACGTGCAGCTTGAGCACGGGTGGTCACCATAACAGGAGGAGAACCTTCATCACTCTCTTGAACCTTTACTGGGAAATGTTCAAAAATCGGGTTATCCACCACAGAGTTGCTTACCTTGGATATGTCCTTGATGATCAGGTTGTTTGGTTGTTGGTCTTCTGCCAAGTCGTTGCCCAGGAGAAGTTGCACTCCAGGCATGGGAAAAGGCTTTTCCCTGACGGCGACTTGGACTTCACCAGTCACGAAGGGACAATCCAGGTAAACTCGGGCAAGTGGATAAGGAGTTGTAGCAGTAAGGTCAGTGATGAACACAGTCTCTCCTGTGTAGGCGACGTTGGGCACAGCCGATTTCAAAACGATCGATTGTAGAGCCGCTGTGTCCCGTAGGATCTTAAGTCCGAAACGTCCCTCTGAATCTGAACCGTGGGTAGAGATAGTTCCTGGATATAGATGCTTGGTAAAGAGAGAGAGATCATTAGCATGAACACCAACATTCATTACAGGCTTACCGGACTTAGGGTGAGTAGTTTTAGACTTAGGGGGTTCGACGTTACCTTTAGATTGGGACTTACCACATTTGTCAATGGTGTGTCCATATAATCGACAATACCTGCAGTACAGTTGAGAGGTACCTTGATCTGGGCTCGCTTTCTCGTAACTGTACCAAGACTTCTTGCTGGTAGGATCTGGAGTCAGCCGGTGGATGAGGCTGTAAGTGTCAGCTGACTTTGCACACTTCACTAACTCCGTCTCTTCCTTGTCTGCTAAGTATAGGCGGACAGGAGGAGGTACACGTCTCAAAAATTCTTCAACCAGTATGAGGTTGACAAGTTCTGAAAAAGTAGACATGTGCTGCCTCCAGCCATTTCATGAAATATCTTTGTTTGGTGTTAGCAAATTCTAAGAAGGTGGTGGTACTTGCCTTGACGTAGTCACGAAACTTTCGTCGATAGCTTTCGGTGGAGAGAAGGTAGGCGTCCAACACAGCTTGTTTCAGGGTGGTGTAGTCGTTTTCCGAAGCCAAAGTGCTGAGTGTGACTGCTGCTCTACCTGTTAAATGTACTCTGAGAAGGGTAGCCCATTGGTCGTCAGGCCAATTAAGTTGAACAGCAAGGGTCTCAAAAGTGGTAAAGAACACATTTTACCTGTGTAAAAATGTCGTCAACATACCTGCAGTATATGGCCGGTTTCAGGTTCAAGTCGACTAAGACATTTTTCTCGATAGTACCCATGTAGAAGTTCACAAACAGTTCGACGACATTTTTACACAGGTACCTGATGTCAGACATCTGCAGGAGCTGAAAGAGGCGTTTGAGCGGAATTCTGTGTTGCGTTTCACTTACGAGATGGAGAAGGATGGGAAGCTACCCTTTCTAGATGTAACAGCCATGGAAAGGAGTGGAGGTTTCCACACTGCAGTCTATACTAAGGAAACAAACATAGGAATGTGCCTAAATGCCAACAGTGACTGCCCAGACAGGTACAAGAGGAGTGTTGTTAACGCTTATGTCGACTGTGCTCTCAGCCACAGATCAGAATGGAAGCAAGTCGACGAAGAACTCTGTAGGGTAAGGCAGGTCCTAGTCAACAACGGCTTCTCCAATGGTTTCATTGAAGACATCATAAGAAGGAAAGTGAAACGCCATGCATCCTCTGAAGAGACAACTAATACAACACCTATACCCCCTATTAGACTATTTTACAGGAACTTCTTCTCCACAGCTCATAAAACGGAGGAAAGGGTCCTAAAAGATATTGTTAATAGAAATGTTATCCCTACAGACAAAAATTAGAAGATACAACTAACGATTTACTATAAAACCAAAAAACGGCCAGCCTTCTCATGAGAAACTCTCCAGACACGGAGCAGAACGCTCTAAAAGAGATAAACGTCGTCTATGCCTTCAAATGCCCTCTTGGGGACTGTAAGCCTCAAAAAACTCAGTATATAGGCAAGACAACAACATTTCTTTCCAGGCGTTTAACGATGCATAAGCAACAGGGCTCCATTAAGGAACATATATTCTCTTCCCACAACCAAACCATCACCAGAGAAATCTTAACAAACAACACAGAAATCATTGATAGATACAGCGACAGCAGGCGGCTTGACATCTGCGAGGCACTACACATCAAGAAGTCAACACCAGCAATCAACAGCCAATTAACGCACAACTATATTCTACCCACTTCAAGACTCCGCTCCAATATAGAAACATCAAGAAATATGGGCCAATAGGCCTTCTGCAGTTCTATTGGTACCCAACTTCTACTTCTACAAATCTATACCCCGTTTTCCATGTTCTGTGTTTCACCCCACTATTGTATTACATCACCTCACCCAAATGCAGGTATAAGAGCCAATGTTGTTTCATAAAGCATAAGTTGTGTGTAGATAAACTAAAGTCTTTGAAAATGTAATAAGTTTTACGAAACGCGCTCAAGTGTCGCGTCAGACTAGAAATAAAAATGAATTTTGGAGAATTGATTTTTCATTTACCGTCACCAGTAAAAAGAAACATAAGGAAAATAGAGAAAATTCGTGTTAGAATTATTAATCTTACTTTTTCTATTTATAATATAATATATATTATATATATATATATATATATATATATATATATATATATATATTATATATATATATATATATATATATATATATATATATATATATATTATATCAAAAGCACAACTATATATATCTCAAAAGCAGTACTAGATCCTAGATGAACCTTTGTTATATTTATTTATTTATTTATATACAAGAAAGTACATTGGGTTTATTAGAGTACAGAGAACTGAAGTTTTACATTCTTGTAAAGCCACTAGCACTCATAGCATTTCAGCAGATCCTTAATCTAACATATAATTTTAAGAAGGTAATTTCTAGCAAAATTAAAAAATGTTTACATGTACATTGTAAGAAAATACAATAATACATTATAAGCAGATACAAAATGCATTGAAAGCAAGTATACAAAAACATTGTATAAGAAATTTGACAGAAAAAAACCTAGTGTTAAATGTAATGAAACGCCATTTTCTGGGTGAGTCCCGGAGGCTCCCCGAGCTATCCAAGCTAATATTATCCCTAACTTTGGCACCAGTCGATGTGGGTGGAGTTCTAGGCCTACCGGGGGACAACGAGCCAGAACCTGCCCCCCACCCCCTTCAAAGAGGCATGAGGAGCAATGGCCTATAGAAATGCACATGTGGTTTTGTAGCATTCTATATCTGCCATCGACTGGGATAGGCACCCACATAGGTAAGCACCCCAAAGCAAACTCCTATTCTGGTTAAAAACGACAAAATAGACAAATGAGTGGACAGAACTCCTCAAATGAAAATGAGCAAACAAGCTCGTGACATCACACGAGCTGCATTGCATGTCTGTGCAGCTCCCTCTCCCTTTCACAGGAGGGGGAAAGGAGAACCCCAGACTCCCGCGCCGGCAATCCATTCCCCAGTTCTGAGGCTGGATATAAAAAACGCGAAAACCGTGGACCAGATTGAGAGAGGGTTGCCGGGGAGCCTCCAGCACTCGCCCAGAAAATGGCGTTTCATTACATTCAATGCTGGTTTTAAGGGGGACCCCTATGGCTCCCCGGAGCTACTGCACTAAAGACTAAAGATAAAAAAGGGGACTTACCAAGAAGGCGGTCGGTGCGCCACATCTCATCTCGAAGCCAAGACAGACTGTAGTTGCCAACCCAAAGCGACACAGGCCCAACTATGCCCAAGAACGTTAACGAGGTAGCATGCAGCTAGGACCCCTGTTTGACCGCCAAAAAACCTCGCTCCCAAATGTCAGCCCAGGACATGTTACCAAAGACGGCAGCAAGATCAGCAAACTTACGAACATCATGGGCATGGGGATAGACTGCAGGTTGGCAAGACTTAATAACTCTGCGGGCGACCTGAGAGACCCGTACCCACAAACAGGGAAGAAGGGAAATTGGATCAACCCCCAAAGCGCGTCCCCCGTTATTTGCACGCAAATAATGGAGGAGGGCCACAACCAGACACAACACATGATGCACCCCCGGCTTGACCAACCAGGCATCAACAACCCAAGGACCCCTCCGGAAAGCAGCAGTCTCATTCTTCGCCAGAAAAGAAGAGACGGCTGCAGACGAACAAATCTATCTCAACGACTGAAAGAGCAGAAATCCCTGTGCCAGAGAGCATGAAGTTCCCCGACCCGACCCCCAGAGGCCAATGCTAACAGGAAAAGAGCCTTCGAAAAACAATCCTGAAATGAAGGGGCCACAACAAACCGAGGAGAAGAGAGATAGGAGAGCATACTGTCCAAAGACCAGGACGGATCAGGCGGTGCATGAGCAGGACGGAGGTGAAACAACACACAAGACAAATTTGCGAAATGGAGCAGAAGTGACATCTATATTGAAAGCAAGCTGAAGCGGCTCCGCCAGCGCCGCATGATACGAGGCGACAGTATTCGGCATAAGATGATGACCCTGGAACAACCACGAGAGGTAGAACAACACCACTCGAACCGAAAGAGAAGTACAACAACGAAGAGTAAAAAAGAAGCTAAAGGACCACCAGGAAACTTCATACTGCCACAAAGACGAAGCCTGCAGGTGGGATACGATGAATGAAGCCACCTGATCACCATACAAATAGTGAATAGGCTACTCTACCTTGTGGGTGATAACATGTCCAGTAATCTCTTTGGTTTTATCAAAGGCAAAAGTACTGTGGATTGTCTTTTAAAGTGTTTGTCTAATGTGGATGACAATTGTAGAGTTTTTGTTGATCTGCAAGGAGCATTTGATAAAGCCAATGGGGAAGTAATCTTATATGAATTAGCCAATCTGGGAATAACAGGGAGATTGCTACATTGAATAAGGGATTATCTACAAGGGAGAAAAGGTCAGGTGTATTGCCAGGGATACATGTCTGAGGAACGGATGTTTCAGTTAGGTACCCCCCCCAAGGGGGAGTTCTAAGTCCCACCTTATTCAATGTATTAATGAACAGATTAGCATCAGGGATGTATCCTCCAGGGGTCACGACGATCATATATGCTGATGACATTCTTATACAAAGCACTTCTGGGAACAAAATTCAAACTGCTCTTAACATACTTGGTACAACCTGTCACAAGTTAGGCTTAGTTATAAATGAAGACAAAACCAAATATGAGTATAGGAAACGAAGAAATATAACACTCTAAATGGTGTGGAACTGAGCCGTGTTCAGAAGTACAAGTATCTGGGCATGTATGTTGGATACACATGTGAGAGTAAAAATGCTGAAATAAATCATATCAGCACCTTATGTAAAGCCTGTCTGCATCCTCTAAAAGCACTGGCTTTTTCTGGTAAAGGTGTTGGGGTACCTATCTTGCGGATGTTATACATAAGCACTGTTCGGTCCCTGATAGACTACGCAGCACCCGTTTTGTCTTACACAGGCCAAGGCAGAATTAAAAAAACAGAGCTGATACAAAACGAGGTTATGAGGAATATTCTTGGATGTCAAAGAAATGCAATGATTGAAATAATGAGAATGGAATTAAATTTACAGAGTGTGTATGATAAAGAGTCCTTGACATTAACACTAGAGTATCTATTCATTTCATGCAGAGAAAAGGAGGGGATAAGCTGTTTCAGAGCGTTCAGACCTGTTTGAGTGACGTACACACTTCCAGGAAACTGAGGGAGACACGCTACACAAGGGGATTAGCTCGTGATCTCAGGGAATAAGATGTACTTGACTGCTGTAAACCCTCTCGACAGTGTAATAGGTCTGCTCCCTGGAAACTACAGAAAATAGACGTCGAACTTGTACCCCTCAAGGTGAAAAAGATTCATCATGAACCAGAACAGTTACGGTGTTTGTATGGAAGCATGATATCTCGGTTACCAAGAGGCAACAGTTTACATGTATATTGTGACGGGTCGGTGGCGGAGGATGGCAGGGCAGGGTGTGGTGTCCTACTAAGGGAATATACTGAGTTTGGGACTGTGGACAGGATAATTGAACTGCGACTTAGTAATTATATATCATCCACACAAGCTGAACTGCAGGCCATTCAGGCGTGTTTGGAGGAAGTACGTCATGACGACAAAAATGTTTTTGTATTTGTCGATAGCCGAGGAGCACTTGAGTCCTTAAACAGTTGAAACCCATTCTTCATGTCCATAGTTGAGGATTGTAAGAAAAGGATAACTGAGATGCAGCTGAAAGGTCATAGTGTGAAACTCATGTGGATTCCATCTCGTGTTGGAATAGTGCTCAACGAGGTGGCGGATGACTTGGCCAAACGTGCCACATCAAAACCACAAGTTGACATTGAATGTGACTTCACAATGAGACAAATAAGAAGCAAAATCAGAAATATTCAGGCACAGGCAGAAGTGGAGAGGAGAGGTATAATGTATGAGAGAAGTCAAACCATGCAACACTACATGTATGCGAGTCAAAACACTCATTTCACTTATGGTAAAAGGAGAAATGCTTGGAGTGACTCTGTGTACATGCGGCTCAGGCTTGGGAACAAATATTACTGGGAATATGGGATAGGTGTTCATGATAATGACACGAAGTGTAAACTATGTGGTATGTTAAAGTCCCACGCCCTTGCCTATTCTTGACTGTCCATTGATTAATGTATATAGAAACACTGAGATAAGGACTGTTCCTGAACAAGTAGCCTGGATGTGTCACAACAGAAAGGTTGATGATATTCTTGAGAGATATAAGAATTTTGCACCAAGACTGTAATCTTTTGTTGAATTATCTGCATGTTTCTTGCAAATTGTCTATACAGTATACCTAGGTCATAAAAGTATTTTATGTGTACGTCTGATATATATGTATTAACACGATGTACTGAACGGGGTGAGAATAGCTTGAGCTACCTCATCCCTTTGTGTGTATTTTACCTCAATAAACTTATTTCAATTTCAATTTCAATT
>WNGS01045659.1:11638-22792 GCA_020271785.1 Procambarus virginalis
TGAATAGATACTCTAGTGTTAATGTCAAGGACTCTTTATCATACACAATCTGTAAATTTAATTCCATTCTCATTATTTCAATCATTGCATTTCTTTGACATCCAAGAATATTCCTCATAACCTCCTTTTGTATCAGCTCTGTTTTTTTAATTCTGCCTTGGCCTGTGTAAGACAAAACGGGTGCTGCGTAGTCTATCAGGGACCGAACAGTGCTTATGTATAACATCCGCAAGATAGGTACCCCAACACCTTTACCAGAAAAAGCCAGTGCTTTTAGAGGATGCAGACAGGCTTTACATAAGGTGCTGATATGATTTATTTCAGCATTTTTACTCTCACATGTGTATCCAACATACATGCCCAGATACTTGTACTTCTGAACACGGCTCAGTTCCACACCATTTAGAGTGTTATATTTCTTCGTTTCCTATACTCATATTTGGTTTTGTCTTCATTTATAACTAAGCCTAACTTGTGACAGGTTGTACCAAGTATGTTAAGAGCAGTTTGAATTTTGTTCCCAGAAGTGCTTTGTATAAGAATGTCATCAGCATATATGATCGTCGTGACCCCTGGAGGATACATCCCTGATGCTAATCTGTTCATTAATACATTGAATAAGGTGGGACTTAGAACTCCCCCTTGGGGGGGTACCTAACTGAAACATCCGTTCCTCAGACATGTATCCCTGGCAATACACCTGACCTTTTCTCCCTTGTAGATAATCCCTTATTCAATGTAGCAATCTCCCTGTTATTCCCAGATTGGCTATTCATATAAGATTACTTCCCATTGGCTTTATCAAATGCTCCTTGCAGATCAACAAAAACTCTACAATTGTCATCCACATTAGACAAACACTTTAAGAGACAATCCACAGTACTTTTGCCTTTGATAAAACCAAAGAGATTACTGGACATGTTATCACCCACAAGGTAGAGTAGCCTATTCACTATTTGTATGGTGATCAGGTGGCTTCATTCATTGTATCCCACCTGCAGGCTTCGTCTTTGTGGCAGTATGAAGTTTCCTGGTGGTCCTTTAGCTTCTTTTTTACTCTTCGTTGTTGTACTTCTCTTTCGGTTGAGTGGTGTTGTTCTACCTCTCGTGGTTGTTCCAGGGTCATCATCTTAAGCCGAATACTGTCGCCTCGTATCATGCGGCGCTGGCGGAGCCGCTTCAGCTTGCTTTCAGTATAGATGTCACTTCTGCTCCATTTCGCAAATTTGTCTTGTGTGTTGTTTCACCTCCGTCCTGCTCATGCACCGCCTGATCCGTCCTGGTCTTTGGACAGTATGCTCTCCTATCTCTCTTCTCCTCGGTTTGTTGTGGCCCCTTCATTTCAGGATTGTTTTTCGAAGGCTCTTTTCCTGTTAGCATTGGCCTCTGGGGGTCGGGTCGGGGAACTTCATGCTCTCTGGCACAGGGATTTCTGCTCTTTCAGTCGTTGAGATAGATTTGTTCGTCTGCAGCCGTCTCTTCTTTTCTGGCGAAGAATGAGACTGCTTCTTTCCGGTGGGGTCCTTGGGTTGTTGATGCCTGGTTGGTCAAGCCGGGGGTGCATCATGTGTTGTGTCTGGTTGTGGCCCTCCTCCATTATTTGCGTGCAAATAACGGGGGACGCGCTTTGGGGGTTGATCCAATTTCCCTTCTTCCCTGTTTGTGGGTACGGGTCTCTCAGGTCGCCCGCAGAGTTATTAAGTCTTGCCAACCTGCAGTCTATCCCCATGCCCATGATGTTCGTAAGTTTGCTGATCTTGCTGCCGTCTTTGGTAACATGTCCTGGGCTGACATTTGGGAGCGAGGTTTTTTGGCGGTCAAACAGGGGTCCTAGCTGCATGCTACCTCGTTAACGTTCTTGGGCATAGTTGGGCCTGTGTCGCTTTGGGTTGGCAACTACAGTCTGTCTTGGCTTCGAGATGAGATGTGGCGCACCGACCGCCTTCTTGGTAAGTCTCCTTTTTTATCTTTAGTCTTTAGTGCAGTAGCTCCGGGGAGCCATAGGGGTCCCCTTTAAAACCAGCATTGAATGTAATGAAACGCCATTTTCTGGGCGAGTGCTGGAGGCTCCCCGGCAACCCTCTCTCAATCTGGTCCACGGTTTTCGCGTTTTTGATATCCAGCCTCAGAACTGGGGAATGGATTGCCGGCGCGGGAGTCTGGGGTTCTTCTTTCCCCCTCCTGTGAAAGGGAGAGGGAGCTGCACAGACATGCAATGCAGCTCGTGTGATGTCACGAGCTTGTTTGCTCATTTTCATTTGAGGAGTTCTGTCCACTCATTTGTCTATTTTGTCGTTTTTAACCAGAATAGGAGTTTGCTTTGGGGTGCTTACCTATGTGGGTGCCTATCCCAGTCGATGGCAGATATAGAATGCTACAAAACCACATGTGCATTTCTATAGGCCATTGCTCCTCATGCCTCTTTGAAGGGGGTGGGGGGCAGGTTCTGGCTCGTGGTCCCTGGTAGGCCTAGAACTCCACCCACATCGACTGGTGCCAAAGTTAGGGATAATCATATTAGCTTGGATAGCTCGGGGAGCCTCCGGGACTCACCCAGAAAATGGCGTTTCATTACATTTAACACTAGGTTTTTTTCTGTCAAATTTCTTATACAATGTTTTTGTATACTTGCTTTCAATGCATTTTTGTATCTGCTTATAATGTATTATTGTATTTTCTTACAATGTACATGTAAACATTTTTTAATTTTGCTAGAAATTACCTTCTTAAAATTATATGTTAGATTAAGGATCTGCTGAAATGCTATGAGTGCTAGTGGCTTTACAAAAATGTAAAACTTCAGTTCTCTGTACTCTAATAAACCCAATGTACTTTCTTGTATATAAATAAATAAATAAATATAACAAAGGTTCATCTAGGATCTAGTACTGCTTTTGAGACATATATAGTTGTGCTTTTGATATATATATATATATATATATATTGTCGGGGTTTCACGGTGTTCTCGTTAGAGAAGGGTTAAAGCAACAGTAGACTGGATCTCCTTTCCAGGTGGTTGCTCCAACAATAACCCTTACTCACCGTCGTTCGGCAGGTCTTCCCTCAAATCCTCTAGGCTCCACTGCTGGCCTCGGAGAGTATCCCAGTCGATCTCACAACCGGCCTTAGATTTGTAAGATGAGTGGGAGCACAGATCGTTCCCTCAATCTGTGGCCCTCCCGACACCGAACTCTTACACAGCCTTCAAGGTCGCCAACTGGTTTTTTTAGATGTCCAGTAACACTGCAGTGGTTAGGTGTAATTGTGGCAAGAGCCAAATCCAGTCATATAGTATCAGGCAGGTCACTCTACTTTACATCCTCACATGGTCACAAGATAAATGGAGGGGATGATATCAAACACCAAAGAGTTTTGGTATTTTACTTAAAAGACAACGAGAAATATATATGCATCAATGTATCAGAATTAATATATGACAATCGCTCCATTCATAGCATAATATTCTAGAGCGCACCATATGCCAACATCGGCCGCGCCACGCGTCACCTGTCAGACTCAGCTGACCGGGCCCTCGCGATCGTGGGAACAGACTAGTACTTGTTTTCTAATTGTCACGATCCCCGTTTATTTAACTTTTTCCAAAACACTGATCAACGTTCACATGGCTTACTTATGATTTCACTGGCCTCACGATCAACATCTATATTCACAATACTCTCACAGTGACTTTTCACTGTACCAAAAAAATTACTCTATTCTTAATAATATTTACTGTGAATGCACTCACTTGATCACTGAACTTTTCTTTATATTTATACTTCCTCTTAAAGAGATATCACTGGCAAACACTTCACGTATATGATATTATTCAGTACACAATCATGTCATATATAAATCATTAATCAAACTTCAGGCATATATATATCAATAGATCATAGAGATCAACACACAGGCATTTATATCGATAGATTATGGAGATCAACACACGGGCATTTATATTGATAGATTATAGAGATCAACACACGGGCACTGATATCAATAGATTATAGAGATCAATCAACAGGCATTTATATCAATAGATTATAGAGATCAATACACAGGCATTTATATTGATAGATTATAGAGTTCAACACACAGGCATTTATATTGATAGATTATAGAGATCAACACACGAATATCTGGTTTACTACCAATATATATATAATAATAATAATCACAGATCAATAATAATAGTCACAGTAAATTCTCTGATGAATCTTGGTGCTTGCACACACCCACACATAGATATATATATGTAAACTGATACTGTGAGCGCTCTGGGCAGCCTCACCACATACTGTGCTCTCTGTGACTTAAACTCAAGTGAGACTTGCTCACGACATATAAAATATCCTGACAAGAATATATATATAGCTAACTAAAGGGGAAATGGGAGGGAACTGTAAACACCTACTTCACCTATCCTAGGATGACAGTTGGGTTGTAGCTCCTGGTCCAGGCTCTCGCCTCGTTCATCCAGAAACACAAGCCCACACCTTAGGATGTCGCGTCTCGCCGCTTCTGTACACAGCAGGTCCGTGCTTCTTTCCCTACAGTACGTCGCTGGGTTGGAGTCGGTCTCCTGGCCGTCAACTTTCCTCCCAACTACGGCAGGCAGCCTACGTCTCGGCGGTCGTCGTACGTTTCCCAATTAGTCCTTGTCACTGTACTCCCAGAGTAACTGCCTCTCACCACTACGAAGTCACGGTGAAGTTACCAGCCGTACCAGACGATGCTGCTTAAGCTTCACACGCACAGCACCCGACTTCAGAGCACTTGAAGCTCACAACACTGTCAATTCCCTCGTCGTCTAGATATATCGCTAGGTATTTGGGAAGACTTCTCGACGTGCTTGCATCCAACTGTTGACTCGTAGGGTTCCACGAAGGTGGGGTTACTGTCAAACTTGACAGGATCGTCGATCACACGTTCAACCTGGTTGACAAGGCTGTCAACCTGGTTCCCTCACGGTGGGTGGCCCGGCCACTAAGCTGCCTCTTATACTGGTGAACTGCCAACGACGACACACATCGATGCCCGGCCCACTTCTTGCAACGCACCTGTCCCTGAGCACTTGTTGCTCAATATTTTGTCAATTCCTTATCTAAGCCACATCTGGGTTACAGGAAGACCTCACAGAGTGCGTGCCAACAACTGGAGACGCTTAAACCCACCGGTGTTCGGTAAATCCGTCACTCTGACAGGATGACCGATCGCGCGTCCTACCTCTCGGACGTGTCGTGAAAGACTGATATCATCACGGCGCCAACACAGCCGGACCCGCCCTGCCTATGTGACGTCACTTTTCCAAAGTTGGTTTTCATTGGCTCCCAGTGCCATGTCGCTGACGGTGACCAATCTGGCGCCACTGACGTCACACAGTTTTGGCGGGAGAACAGACTTGCCAGCGCCATATTGGCTCCCTAAAGGGCCTATCCCACAGGACAAAATGTTACATTTTCGCAAATTTCTCGGCTCTTCGAGAATACTGTTCTCTCCCACATATGTTCAATTGTTGCCTGCAATGTAGAGAACTCTCGGGAATAGTGGACATGACTCTTACAGCAGGCATGGGAGAATAAGAAGGGGGGAACACCGTCACATATATATATATATATATATATATATTATATATATATATTATATTATATATATATTATTATATATATATATATATATATATATATATATATATATATATTATTAAATATGACAGAAAAAGTAATTAATAATTCTAACACGAATTTTCTCTATTTTCCTTATGTTTCTTTTTACTGGTGACGGTAAGAAAAATCAATTCTCCAAAATTCATTTTTATTTCTAGTCTGACGCGACACTTGAGCGCGTTTCGTAAAACTTATTACATTTTCAAAGACTTTAGTTTATCTACACACAACTTATGCTTTATGAAACAACATTGGCTCTTATACCTGCATTTGGGTGAGGTGATGTATACAATAGTGGGGTGAAACACAGAACATGGAAAACGGGGTATAGATTTGTAGAAGTAGAAGTTGGGTACCAATAGAACTGCAGAAGGCCTATTGGCCTATTTCTTGATGTTTCTATATTGGAGCGGAGTCTTGAAGTGGGTAGAATATAGTTGTGCGTTAATTGGCTGTTGATTGCTGGTGTTGACTTCTTGATGTGTAGTGCCTCGCAGATGTCAAGCCGCCTGCTGGCGCTGTATCTATCAATGATTTCTGTGTTGTTTGTTAAGATTTCTCTGGTGATGGTTTGGTTGTGGGAAGAGAATATATGTTCCTTAATGGAGCCCTGTTGCTTATGCATCGTTAAACGCCTGGAAAGAGATGTTGTTGTCTTGCCTATATACTGAGTTTTTTGAGGCTTACAGTCCCCAAGAGGGCATTTGAAGGCATAGACGACGTTTTCTCTTTTAGAGCGTTCTGCTCCGTGTCTGGAGAGTTTCTCATGAGAGGCTGGCCGTTTTTTTGGTTTTATAGTAAATCATTAGTTGTATCTTCTGATTTTTGTCTGTAGGGATAACATTTCTATTAACAATATCTTTCAGGATCCTTTCCTCCGTTTATGAGCTGTGGAGAAGAAGTTCCTGTAAAATAGTCTAATAGGGGGTATAGGTGTTGTATTAGTTGTCTCTTCAGAGGATGCATGGCGTTTCACTTTCCTTCTTATGATGTCTTCAATGAAACCATTGGAGAAGCCGTTGTTGACTAGGACCTGCCTTACCCTACAGAGGTCTTCGTCTTCCATTCTGAGCTGTGGCTGAGAGCACGGTCGACATAAGCGTTAACAACACTCCTCTTGTACGTGTCTGGGCAGTCACTGTTGGCATTTAGGCACATTCCTATGTTTGTTTCCTTAGTATAGACTGCAGTGTGGAAACCTCCGCTCCTTTCCATGACTGTTACATCTAGAAAGGGTAGCTTCCCATCCTTCTCCATCTCGTAAGTGAAACGCAACACAGAATTCCGCTCAAACGCCTCTTTCAGCTTCTGCAGATGTCTGACATCAGGTACCTGTGTAAAAATGTCGTCGAACTGTTTGTGAACTTCTACATGGGTACTATCGAGAAAAAAGTCTTAGTCGACTTGAACCTGAAACCGGCCATATACTGCAGGTATGTTGACGACATTTTTACACAGGTACCTGATGTCAGACATCTGCAGGAGCTGAAAGAGGCGTTTGAGCAGAATTCTGTGTTGCGTTTCACTTACGAGATGGAGAAGGATGGGAAGCTACCCTTTCTAGATGTAACAGTCATGGAAAGGAGCGGAGGTTTCCACACTGCAGTCTACACTAAGGAAACAAACATAGGAATGTGCCTAAATGCCAACAGAGACTGCCCAGTCACGTACAAGAGGAGTGTTGTTAACGCTTATGTCGACCGTGCTCTCAGCCACAGCTCAGAATGGAAGCAAGTCGACGAAGAACTCTGTAGGGTAAGGCAGGTCCTAGTCAACAACGGCTTCTCCAATGGTTTCATTGAAGACATCATAAGAAGGAAAGTGAAACGCCATGAAACCTCTGAAGAGACAACTAATACAACACCTATACCCCCTATTAGACTATTTTACAGGAACTTCTTCTTCTCCACAGCTCATAAAACGGAGGAAAGGGTCCTGAAAGATATTGTTAATAGAAATGTTATCCCTACAGACAAAAATCAGAAGATACAACTAACGATTTACTCTAAAACCAAAAAAACGGCAAGCCTTCTCCTGAGAAACTCTCCAGACACGGAGCAGAACGCTCTAAAAGAGATAAACGTCGTCTATGCCTTCAAATGCCCTCTTGGGGGCTGTAAGCCTCAAAAAACTCAGTATATAGGCAAGACAACAACATCTCTTTTCAGGCGTTTAACGATGCATAAGCAACAGGGCTCCATTAAGGAACATATATTCTCTTCCCACAACCAAACCATCACCAGAGAAATCTTAACAAACAACACAGAAATCATTGATAGATACAGCGACAGCAGGCGGCTTGACATCTGCGAGGCACTACACATCAAGAAGTCAACACCAGCAATCAACAGCCAATTAACGCACAACTATATTCTACCCACTTCAAGACTCCGCTCCAATATAGAAACATCAAGAAATACGGGCCAATAGGCCTTCTGCAGTTACAGATCTATTCTTCCCTTATACCCATTGTTTCGTGTTCTGTGTTTGTTCTATTGGTACACAACTTCTACTTCTACAAATCTATACCCCGTTTTCCATGTTCTGTGTTTCACCCCACTATTGTATTACATCACCTCACCCAAATGCAGGTATAAGAGCCAATGTTGTTTCATAAAGCATAAGTTGTGTGTAGATAAACTAAAGTCTTTGAAAATGTAATAAGTTTTACGAAACGCGCTCAAGTGTCGCGTCAGACTAGAAATAAAAATGAATTTTGGAGAATTGATTTTTCATTTACCGTCACCAGTAAAAAGAAACATAAGGAAAATAGAGAAAATTCATGTTAGAATTATTAATCTTACTTTTTCGGTCATATTTAATAATATATGTCTACAGGAAAGACTGCTACCAAAATATACCAATATATATATATATATATATATATATATATATATATATATATATATATATATATATATATATATATCACTAAGAACTCTTTGACCCGGCCAGGATTCGAACCCATGCCGTCCAGGATCACCCCTAAACGTACACAGTACCGTGACCACCGCACCAATGATCGATCGTTCATGCAGCTTTCTCACATATATATATATATATATATATATATATATTATATATATATATATATATATATATATATATATATATATATATATATATATAATGTTGTTAAATATGACTGAAAAGGTAAGATTAATAATTCTAACACGAATTTTCTCAATATTTCTTATGTTTCTTTTCACTATCGATGGTAATTGAAAAATCAATTCTCCAAAATACATTTTTATTTCTAGTCTTGACGCGACGGCTGAACACGTTTCGTAATTAATGTAATATCTTATTACATTTTCAAAGACTTTAGTTTACACACACAACTGTAACCTGTAAACACACACAAATACATCCATACTTATACTCGCATTTGGGTGAGGTGATATGGTACAAAAGTTTTGGGTGAGGTGATTTGACATTTACACATGATTGAACACGAACCAATGGGTATAAAAACATAAGAATGGAAGTAACTGCAGAAGGCCTATTGGCCCATAGCATCAGCACAACTTCTTGATGCTTCTATGTTGGTTCGGAGTCTTCAAGTGGGTAGAATATAGTTGTTCATTAATTGGCTGTTGATTGCTGGTGTTGACTTTTTGACGTGTAGTGCCTCGCAGATGTCGAGCCTCCTGCTATCGCTATATCTATCGATGATTTCTGTATTGTTTGTTAAGATTTCTCTGGTGATGGTCTGGTTGTGAGAAGAAATGATATGTTCCTTGATGGAGCCCTGTTGTTTATGCATTGTTAATCGCCTGGAAAGAGACGTTGTTGTCTTGCTTATATACTGAGTTCTTTGGGGTTACAGTCCCCAAGTGGGCATTTGAAGGCATAGACGACGTTGGTTTCCTTCAAGGTGTCAAACCAACATCGTCTATGATTTCAAGTACCCACTTGGGGACTGTAAGCCCCAAAGAATTCAGTATATACGCAAGACAACAACATCTCTTTCCAGGCAATTAACAATGCATAAACAACAGGGCTCCATCAAGGAACATATAATCTTTTCTCACAACCAGACCATCACCAGAGAAATCTTAACAAACGATACAGAAATCATCGATAGATACAGCGATAGTAGGAGGCTCGACATGACATCTGCAGGCACTACACATCAAAAAGTCAACACCAGCAATCAACAGCCAACTAATGCACAACTATACTATACCCACTTCAAGATTCCAATCCAATATAGAAGCATCACTCAAGCCTGATTGGTCCCCAGGCATATATGCAACTGAAAACTCCCCTCTGCAGAAGTGACTTGAACCCATACTGCCAGAAGTACTATGCAACCGGTATACAGGAGACCTTAACCACTTGGCCATCAGTGATCGTACAAAACATGATGGTAGCCTAGGCTATTTGCCCATCACCCCGACGGCACTTTGATGGTAATCTTGGGCATAGTTATTTTATTAAACCACCTCATTTTGTGGGGGCCATGTGAGCAACAGAAATGCGAAACAAATCACAAAATGAGGTGATTTAATAAAATAACTATGCCCAAGATTACCATCAAAGTGCCATCAGGATGATGGGCAAATAGCCTCAGCTACCATCATCTTTTGTACACTCACTGATGGTCGAGTGGTTAAGGTTTCCTGTACACCAGTTGAATAATTCTCCTGGCAGTATGGGTTTCAGTCACTTCTGGGGTATAGTTATATATTAGTTATATATATATATATATATATATATATATATATATATATATATATATATATATATATATATATATATATATATATATATATATATATATATATATACATATATATATATGATCATGTGAAGGTGTTCAGCAAGGTGATCCTCTTGCTCCCCTTCTTTTCTGCTTAGTCTTAAAAGAAATCATCGAAAGCTTGTCCAGCGAGTTCAACATCTGGTTTTTGGATGATGGCACTATAGCTGGCACCGTAGACGACCTCTTGGCAGACATCAGGAAAATAAGGGAGCAAGAAGTAAACCTGGGTCTCGTCCTGAACCCTTCCAAGTGTGAAGTAGTCTCCTCCAACCCAGACATCGTAGCTAGAATAAGGTCTGCCTTGCCTGGAGTCCATGTCATTAGGGCCGAGTACAGCACCCTCCTTGGAGACCCCCTCGGGTCTAACGCCATTGAGGAGATCCTTGACAAGAAAATCGCAGACCTTAGGAGGATGGAAGACAGAATAGGTGACATCGATGCCCACGATGCTTTTTATCTCCTCACCAAATGCCTATCCCTTCCGAGGCTAACCTATTTTCTGAGGTGCGCCCCATCTTACGACAACCGAAAGCTGGAAGAGTATGACCTCTTACTGAAGACCATGCTGGAAAAAGTTGTTAATCTCTCCCTCAACGAGTGCCAGTGGAAACAAGCCACTCTTCCTGTTAGGCTCGGTGGCTTGGGTGTCCGCACCGCCACCCAAATTGCTGTCCCAGCCTTCCTGTCTTCCTCCTCAGCATCAGATGACCTGGTTAAGGA
>WNGS01045663.1:32848-47192 GCA_020271785.1 Procambarus virginalis
TGAGCATCACGTCATATGAGTGTTGGAGTACTACGCAAGATTTAAATGGCCCGCGGATACACGGGGTTCATCACACCTTCATCAGGGCTCTTGTAAACAGACGCCATTTAAAAAAAAATCGTGGGCCAAACTCCTGGGTGTTAGGGGCCTCAGTATTGAGTGAGCTACCAAGCCTGACACACACAGCATGAGCTCACAGCACTGCTGTTCAGCTTGTGACCACAGCATCGCCTAAAAATGCCATAATATACTTGTTCATGCTATTATGCAGCGATGATATTATTACAGACGACCCCTGACTGTGATAAACTGACCAGGGTTCTGATAATAGCAGGATTGTGGTGATATTTAGCGCTGTGCGCCATGGAGGGAGGAGTAATGCTGTGGGAGGGAGGGTGGTGGCGATGTCTTCTCACTGTGTGTGGCCATCTTTTATTGACTGCACTCACCATACCAGCTTAGTGGTTTGCTATGGTGAACACAAATGTAGATACTTATATATAATGTGTATAGAGGGTATAAACAGCAAGAGGAGTAGGTTGGAAGCCACCATTTTGGTGAGGGCGGGTGGCGTCGTCTGCACGATTTATCATGTTGTTTACTGGTTACCATGATGGTCTTTGGGCAACATACCAGTTTACTTGTACAAGTATGGTGAATAAAACAGGTAGATATTTATATATAATGTGTGTATATAGCGTAATAACACCACAAACAGTATTGTTGTAGGAGAAATATTAGTGCGTCTCGCCTTGAGGGCGGCAGCCATCAGCTGACTGTGTGAGGTCCTACGTCTTTGTGCCTTTACTCACCATACAAGCTTAGATGTACAGTTATGGTGAACAAAACATGTAAATACTTATATATAACGTCTGTATATAAAAGCAAAAACAGTATGGTGGGTGGAGAATGGTGGCAAGTCAGGTGAGGTGAAGGAGGGAGGGAGTGGCAGCCAGTGGCAGGCTGCCACTGCCTGCCAGTGCCACTCAGCATACCAACTTTATGGTTCGTTATGGTGAACACGAATGTAGATACTTATATATAGCGTCTGTATATAGTGAATAAAAGCAAAAACAGTATTGTGGGAGGAGAATGTGGGTGAGTCAGGTGACTTGAGGGAGGGCGTGAGTGGCTGGCTGGTACACAGCGGCCACATCTCGTTACTTTTTGACTTATAATAGCAACTTAGTGGTTCGTTATGGTGAACAAAACATGCAGATACTTATATATAACCTGTGTATATAGTGTAATAACCAACAAAGTATTTGTTCACTGTTTGACGAACATAATTGAATCAACAATATGCACACCATATTTTTGAGTACAACGATGATTCACTCATTTTATTATATAAATATATCACACTACACACTATTGAATAATATTACAGCAAAAAAACAACGAAAAATCAATCGGAGACATTGAAATAATTAGGTAATTATCTCTTTGTGGCAACTCCGGCCTGACAGCTGGCGAGAAGAGACCGCCTGGGACGCACGTTGCGTCAGCGCCTGTTTTTTGCCAGACTTCCCCACCCTATAGCAGGCAATATATGCCACTTACGATTTTTTTATTATTTTTCCCGTGATCAGTAAACACAAATTAACAGATTAGGAAGAATTTTTTTTTTTTTCAAAATTACATGCGCCTGTGGGGAACAAAGGATATTATACCACTAGCATGTTAAGGGTTAAATTAACCCTTAAAGTGCGC
This sequence comes from Procambarus virginalis, assembly GCA_020271785.1. Lineage (NCBI taxonomy): Eukaryota > Metazoa > Arthropoda > Malacostraca > Decapoda > Cambaridae > Procambarus > Procambarus virginalis. Next base: position 34,562 of record WNGS01045663.1, read on the forward strand.
ATCACATCATATGACGTGCTAGGCGTTTTACCAGTAAACTGCGCTTCACATCATATGACGTGTATGGGTACCGCGCACGATTTGAATGTCCCGCCGGGTAGCTGGGGTTCCCATACGCTGCCCACGGGCTATAGTAAACAGCAGCCATTTTGAAAAAAATTCCCGCTCACGCTCCGAAGGCGTGGGAGGCCTCAGTTTAGCGACAGTCACCATGGCGAGCGCACGGTCAAACGCCTCACGGGCACGCACCACTCAATCCCTCACCCCAGAGCAAATAGCCCACGAATTATTTTCTGAAGGCGAGGAAAGTGTGTTTGATGATTCAGACAACGACGAGGATTATACACAGTTGTCGGGTGATAGTAGCAGCAGCAGTGAGAGTGAGAATTCTCGCCATGCCAAGGCGAGGCCTCTACACTCACCCATGCCTCCTCGCCCAGTTTCTACCCCAGTTCTACCACGACCTCACAGTTCCTGTGGATATTATCTGTTTGAGGGTGACGAGTCAGAGGGAGGTGACTCCTTTTCTGGGTTTAGTGACTCAGATCACAGTTTTATTGAGCCTGTGGCTGGTACCAGTGGTGTAACTGGGCGAGAAATTGTCGCGTCAGCAGCATCTCGCCCAGCCAAGCGCTACCGCATGGCACCACATGAGGGACCAAGACCCTCGTGTTCACGTGCATCCACCTCACGTGCATCCACCTCACGTGCACCCACCTCACGTGCACCCACCTCACCTGCATCCACCTCACGTGCATCCACCTCACCAGAACCCACCTTACGTGCACCCACCTCACGTGCACGTAGCCGCCGTGCTTCTCGCAGACGGTATTCAGCTCTTGGTCGCCGGTATGCATCGCTTCCTCGCCGTCTTTCATCTGCATCTCACAGGACGCCTGGTGTACTTGAGTGGAGAGATGGTGACGATTTTATTCCAAATATTCCTCACTTTGACGATAAAGATGTAGGGATTACAAACCTTTTCCCTAATCAAGGTGAGGACATGGCTGAGATGGAATATTTTACAGCGTTCTATGATGAACCACTCATGGAATACATTGTACACCAAACGAACCTGCATGCTGCTTACCTGATTGAGAGGGAAATCACAGAATTTTCACGACTGCAGCGTTGGAAAAATACCACAGTTGCGGAAATGTATGTGTTTTTGGCACTCTGTTTGTTGATGAAGCACTGTCACAAACATGCAATAAGTGACTATTGGAGCAAGGACCATACAGTGCCAACACCTTTATTCGGTAAATATATGTCACGAGACAGGTTTCAGATACTCCTCAGGTGTCTACATTTTGGAAGTGTTCAGGACCGAACACCTGATGATAGACTTTGGCGAGTGAAACACTACATGAACGATGTTATTGGAAAATTCAGAGATTTTTACGTACCAGCACAGAAGCTGGTGGTTGATGAATCTCTCGTACTTTTCAAGGGACGTGTTCCATTCAAACAGTACATTCCCTCAAAACGAAACCGATTTGGCCTGAAATTTTTTGTTCTTTGTGATTGTGAGACAGGATACGTGTTACACATGATTTTGTACTCGGCTAGTGATGTAGACATTCCCGGTAACGACGAACATGGATTCTCGGGTAGTGTAGTGAAGACCATCATGGCTCCGTGGATGAACAAGGGACACATTTTATACACGGATAATTACTATACAAGTCCCTTGCTAGCTCGGTTCTTGCTAGAAAATAGAACCGGATTGGTTGGTACAGTAAAGCCACAACGAAGGGAAATGCCTGTGTTTGACACCAACATTGCAGTTGGTGAGTGTCAGAGAAGGAAAAGTGATAACATTCTGTCAGTTCGGTGGAAAGACAAACGAAAGGTGAACTTGTTGACAACAATTCATGATGGAACAATGGTGAACAGTGGGAAAGTGAGCCATAAAACAAACGCACCACTATATAAGCCAGACTGTGTTTTAGACTATAATATCAACATGCGGTTGATTGATAAATCAGACATGATGATTGGCACTGCAGAGTGTGTGCGGAAGACATGTAGGTGGACGAAAAAAGTGTTCTTCCATCTTGTGGACATGAGCATGCTGAACTGTTTCAACATGTACCTTGTGAGGACTGGACGTAAGCCCACTTTCCGTAACTTTGTATTTGATGCTGCAATACAGTTATTAGGAAAGTTTGCAAAAGATGTCCCAGGGATTCAGCGGCCCATCATAAACCCACTGTTGCAGCATGCTGGTACTCCACGCCTCGCTCACACTGAAGGCTTCCTAGCTCACAGACTCGAGTATTTGACTTGAGGGAGGGCGTGAGTGGCTGGCTGGTACACGGCAGTCACTCCTCGTTACTTTTTGACTCATAATAGCAACTTAGTGGTTCGTTATGGTGAACAAAACATGCAGATACTTATATATAACCTGTGTATATAGTGTAACAACCGACAAAGTATTTGTTCACTGTTTGATGAACATAATTGAATCAACAATAAGCACACCATGTTTTTGAGTACAGCGATGATTCATTATATAAATATATCACACTACACACTATTGAATAATATTACAGCAAAAAAACTACGAAAAATCAATCAGAGACATTGAAATAATTAGGCAATTATCTCTTTGTGGCAACTCCGGCCTGACAGCTGGCGATCAACAGACCGCCTGGGACGCATGCTGAGTGAGCGCCTGTTTTGTGCCAGACTTCCCTGCCCTATAGCAGCCAATATATTCAACTTACGATTTTTTTATTATTTTTCCCGTGATCAGTGAACACAAATTAACAGGTTAGGAAGAAAAAATAATTTTTTTTTTTTTGTATGCTCCTGTGGGTGTTAAATGGTATATAGCTATGCGCCATTTAAGGGTTAAGGGTTTAATTAATGTGGTGACCTTTAACTCATTCCATTGTTTGGCTCAGTTGTAAATAGCGTCTAATTGAATATTTCTTGAAGTTTTCTAGTGTTATACTAGCTCTTGTATCCTTATTAAGCCTCTGGTCTTCCTCTGAAGCAGAACTTCCATTATGTCTACATTCATAGCTCTCTTATAGAGCCGTTTGAGAGCATAGATAACCCCCTGATCCATGGGCTGTATTAAAGATGTAGTATTTGATGGTAAATCCATACATGTTGTTATTTTACCATCAGGCGATGTTAATTTAGCAATGGGGTGAGCTGGGGCATTATCAACCAACAGCATTGCCTTTACTTAAGCAGGACGAATGCCATGCGCCTTGATCTGATGCTTTCTTACTTCTTTACAAAAGTGATTCTGAAACCAGTCTAAAAAAATAATCTGGGTGAACCAGGCATTTTTGGTGTTGTAATAAATGACAGGTAATTTGTTCATGCAGTTTTTCAATGCTCTGGGGTTGGCAGATTTCCCAACAATTGCGCACTTTGTTTGGTGACTGCCATCTGCATTACTGCACAATAATGCTGAAATTCTTTCCTTGCTTACCTTGCGACCAGGAATACTCTCCTCAAGCCTAGAGGCAAAAGTGTTTCTTTGAAGGCATTTCCAGTTAAAGCCTGTTTCATCTGCATTGTACACTTGAAACCAGCTTAGATTATTAGATACCATGTGCTGAGAAAGTTTATATTTAAATGTATTAACACTTCCTACATCTGCACTTAAGGCTTCGCCACAAATTTTCTTGTTAATGATGCCATGCCTCTCTTTAAATCGACATACCCATCCAGTGCTAGCCTTGAAATTGTCTATGTTTAACTTTTCAGCAAGTCTTTCAGCTGCATTTCTAATAGAATCAACTGAAACAGCAATTCCTTTCGCACGATGCTGTGTAAACCATTTGAATACAGCCGAGTCCAAATCCGTATATTTAGCAGGTTTCAATGCTTTCCTGTTGCCTATTGCATGAGTTTGACTCCTGAGCAACAAATTTCCTAATATTAGCCTTCTGCTTTTTTATATCACAAACTGTAGCTATACCGATGTTGAATTCTTGGGCGAGACGGGTGACAGAGTATCCACGCTCTGCTTTCTCTATTTAATCAATTTTCTGATCAATTGACAAATATTTTCTCTTTTGTTTTAAATCTTGAACACCACGAATGCTGCTCTGAGACATCTTGACAGAGTATAAAAGTTCAAACGATAAAAATTGTTCAAAATTATCCTTCACGCGCGAGCAACACGTTTTCACACTAGGAGGAGGGGAGACAAATGGTGCCAGCTACCTCACCAAGGCCTAACGTTTACATGACCTGTGCTTGTTTTATTGGCCTACTCAAAATTTAATCTAAATAGGCTTACAAATTGTTTTCAAATAATATTGTTTGTTGTTATAATTAATAAAATATTGTCTGTTTTGAAGTTTTATTCATTTTATACAGTACAGTACAGTACTGTATTAATACCTAATGTATTACAGTACAGTACGTAGGCTGTTAAAGGGAGGGAGGGAAGGATCCAGGAAACAAATCCCCCCTCCCACCCCTTCCCCCCAATGGCTCGAGCAACCGGCCGGCCACACAATGCTAGTTGCTATCTAAACCCCAATTGTATTAAAAATTCTGTGAAAAGGAAATGTGTTCAAACTGTTTAAAATATGTACTGTATATATCACAATTTTCACCATTATTATTGCTCCAATATGACATTTTTCTAATAAAAAGGCTATTTTCAGTGTAGATAATGCGATAATTATTATTAAATTGACTCGTGGCATCTGACAACGAGAGGAGAGTTAGTGGCTGGTCTCTGGTGGTCTAGTGCAGGAAGGAGGGCAGGGGGGGGGGGGGGCTGGAGAGGGAGCATGGAGCCACCAGTCACATGTTGCCTCTACAGCCTTTACAGACACCACTACCTGTATTACTCCAGCTTCCCATGAAAAATTCTACCATGACAACCAGCCTCTACTGACACCACTATTACTCCAGCTTCCCGTGATAACTTCTATCACTGACAACCAGCCTCTACTTACACCACTATTACTCCAGCTTCCCGTGACAATTTCTACCACTGACAACCAGCCTCAACTGACACCACTTGCCTCCTGACAACAACTCTCACCAATGTCCCCTTGACACCATTTTTATCACCATTTCTCCCTAGAAACAATGGGTAAGGGTAATAAAACACTATACATGTATAACTGTTTACACTCTGGTAAATCATAGTTGATGACAGCCAGCTCCGACGCTCCACCTCGATGACCGCTTGGACGAACATTCCTCGCTTAATCGAACATTTGTATGTTCCACAGAACATTTGGTACCGAATTCAATTTGTTCGGCTCTTCGGGAATTCGATAGAGCGGGGTTCGTTAGACTGAGGAAGCACTGTTCAAGGAAAGAAATCAAACATTTTAGAAAGCTTTTTTTTTTTGCGAACAATTCATTTTCAGCTCACAGCAACAATTTCACAATAAACGTGGTGCATCACAGTGGTTAAACCAGATCCAGTAACATAAATTTCTCTCGGATATTGGATTTACATCATATTGTATATTTTTGGGCTACAGTACAACCTCAATTCAATGTACCCCGATTCAAGGAATCTCCGACTAGGGATCACACTTTTCAGGACGATTTTTTTAATCCGGTTCGACGAACAATGGTTCGCCAAAGCGGGGGATGTGCGGATTTGCTTACGATGTTGGGACAGAGTTCACAGACTGGTGGAAAACTTTCGCATTCTATCCCAGGTTACAATTAACGCTATCGCATGCGTTGTGTGGGCGAGCGAGCGGCGACACCAAAATGTGTATACTCTTTTTTTCAGTTTTCCCACCTTAATTCTCGTGCTATGTTGTTCATTTTGGTATCATTGCATTCGCATTAGAATTCCCTACAGGGGTATATGCATATAAGGTCCAAACACCCACCATCACTCCACACAGCAGAGCCTAAAGTCTGCAAAGTTACCCGTGAGTGCTCAAAATCTGTAAAATGTGTATACTCGTTTCAGTTTCTCACCTTATTTTTCGTTCTACGTCATTCGTTTTAGAATCATTGTGTTTGTAATAAAATTCTCTACAGGTGTATATACATATAAGGTCTAAAAGCCCGGCGTGACCCCACAGCAAAGCCTAAAGTCGGCCAAGGTACCCGTGAACGAGCACCAATTGGCACACTGCAGACTAATACTCGTTCAGTTTGATAACATAAATTTTCGTGTTACGTGTTTCATTTTGATATCAAATTCTTCGCAAAATAAGGCGCCTATTTTAAAACTAGTCCCATAATAATAGAACAATAAATGGAATGTGTACAAATATTTTAACTTTTGGGCGCTCATCACCACAAAATTATTCATATATTTCCAGTGTTCTGACACCAATTTTCATGTCACGTCTTTCATTTTGGTATCAAATTTTTTGCAAAGTAAGGCGTGTATTTTAAAACTAGTCCATAATAATAGAACAATAAATGGAATTTTAGCAAATATTTTAAAATTTGGACCATAAAAGTATTTATTATCTTTCCAGTGTTCTTACACTGACACTGGATCAATTTTTCGTCACGTCTTTCATTTTGGTGTCAAATTGTTTGCAATATGAAGGCACATATTTTAAAACTAGTCCCATAATAATAGAACAATAAATGGAATTTTAACAAATATTTTAACTTTGGAAGTTCATCACCACAAAATTATTTATATCTTTCCAGTGTTCTGACATCAGTTTTCGTGTTAAATCTTCATTTGGTATCAAATTGTGTGCAATGTAAAGGCGCTCATTTTGCAACCACTCCCAGATTGATTGGATAAATTAAAATTTTTAACAAATACTTAATGAGTGACTTGAGACCGAGTCACCCGAGATGACTCGGGAGAAAAATGAGTGACTGGGGGGAGGCAACGGAGTGCGATAGTGTTAATAATTCCCTCACATGACAAGTTAGATCACACAAATGGACCACACAAGTGGTCCACAGGTGATCCACATGCTTACGATGTTGGGACAGTTCACAGAGTGGTGGAAAACTTTCCACTTTCAGGCTGCGGTCAAATTTGCAAACTAAACCCTGGTCTTATCAAGCAGTGCTACACTAGGAATGAACGATCATTGCAAAGAAGGAAAGTGCAGGAAAAAGATATGAAATAAAGTGTGACCAACAACTACGCCTTCTTTAGTGATTGTGGTATATCTGAAAACCTTAACCCGACCAATGCCAGTACTTAAATAACTCTTTCAGTGCCTGAGCCTAACCTAACTTATCTAACTTTGTCCAAGGTGCTGTCTCTGCCTTACCATTTACCTAATGTTCTCTCATTCATATAATTTCCTAAATAATCCATCAAGTCTCCATGCACTTATGCAAGCATCTACCTCAGTAGCATTGTAAAATTTACTCTTAAACCTAATCTTACCCTATTCTTTTTAAATTTTAAATTTAATTGTATTGATTTATGTCATTTATTGAAATTAATTATTGATCTCATTTTGTTCTCTTAATTAAGTTCATACTAATTATAGGTTAAAAACTAAGCTAAATAAAATTTATTATCTGTAAGATTATTGTACTTTACAATTATAATTTGTCAAATTTTATATTCATCTTGACAGTCTATGATTTTTTGTTCTCTCCACCAAACTTGTGTTTCCTCCATGGCTATCTAGTGACCTTTATTCTACTTAATTGTTTCAATTCTGTTGTTTACTTGCATTTATTGTTGTGTTTTGCTATAATTATTCTCTAATTTTAGTAGACTTAGTACTTTGTAAGCTTTTATTGTATTGTTATATTATTGTATTGTTGTGTTTTGCTATAATTACTTTCTATTTACAGCAGATTTAGTATTTGACTGTTCCTGTAATTGCTTATCTTATTGTATCGTGACATTATTTTATCTATATGCTTACTGATATTGATCCTGATCGAAATCTTCTGTCCCATATCCACACAAATCAGCACATTGATCATCATTATTGCAGGTATTACACAGCAAATCTTGCAAAAAACAAACTCCTAAATAGCACCTGCTTATCAGTTTTCAACCAAAATGTTAGGTCACTTGGTAAACATTTTGATGATATAAATGCACTACTTACAGCACTAGGTACTAAATTATCATTCATCATTTTAACGGAAACTTGGCTAAGTAATGACTATACCCAACTCTACAATTTAGCTGGTTATAAAGCCATTCATAACTGCAGGCCTAATAAAAAAGGAGGTGGCACAGCAATATATTACAAAGATACCTTCATTTGCAATAGTGTGTTCCCCCTCCTGCTGCTCGTTGATGCCGTGAAGGGGGCTTAGTGGGCGGCTGCCGGAGTGTGATGCTCCTTGGGACAGTCCTCTGTCCTTTTCTAGCCTTGTGCCTGCTGCCGTCCTCTCTAATTTGCCGAGCACTTTTTCCTTTTCCTTCTGTTTCGTTTTTCTCTCCCTCTTCTCCTATCTGCTTGTCGTTTCCTGCCGACCTTTTGCTTGTTTTGTTTTCTTGGACTTCTTCTATTTTGACGCCCGGGTGCTTGAAGAGGCATACTCTTGCACCCGTAGAACTAGTACCCAACGTCGAGAGCGAGGGGGAACCTTTTTATTGTCAATCTCCTTCGTCACTGAACCGATCTCGATGGGACTGCGGTTCTTAACACTTTCGCGCGCCCACCCGTACATATACGACGGCTATATTTCTATCGGTTGTGCGGTCGCGTCGTACATTTACGGTCCGTATTAAAATAATTGTAAAAAATCCAGCTTAAATCCGATTTACTTGGGGTTTGTTTCAAACTGTGCGCCATGAAATTCCCGTTCTTCGGGTAGGCCGAATGTCACGTCGGCCTACTGGGTCACGTGACAGGCCCATTTTGTTGTCACGTGGAGCGATCGCATCTCTCTCCCTTGCGCGCCAAACTCGCATGGTTTCAAGGATTTTTACCCGTTTCTGTGTGTTTGTAACCAACTACATTCATCAATAATGGATCCAGCACCAGGCCCAAGTGGTGTTTCGGCTACAGGAGCCTCTGATTCATCTGGAAAAGACAAGATTACCGACATCTATAGGAGGTTCTCTGGATTGAGGCTCACTCCCACCAAGATTCCCAATCTCTTGGATGCCTTTGATCAAGTGGATTTGGATGGAAGTGAGGCAGAAGGTGAGGATTTAGAAGAAGAATGTGAATTTGGGGGCCTGGAGCCCATGGGGCTGAATCGACGGAGGAGGACTCTGAAGGCCTAACAGAGGAGGAGTAGGAGGGGGGCACCAGCACTGCCGCCTCTCACCACAAGGCGCACACGTGGTGCGTGCATGCCTAAAATCCAGCTAAGGAAACGACCTCCTACTCGTGGTTTGAAAATAACCCCATTTGTTGATAGTGGGAGTGATTCAAGCTATGAATTATCAGGTGAGGATGAACCGAGTGAGGTAGATGAGGCACCCCAGCCTCTCGCAAGCGTACACGTCCAGTACGTACTCGCCAGCCTGGGGCCAGTGTTGTGTGGCTTGAGGACAATATTCCACCATTGTTCGATGACGAGATATGTGGCGCCCCAAAAGACCTGCAACATATAGCGAAGACTAAGATTGATGTGGATACCACAGTCTACCGCCGCAAGGACAACACCTTCATTCTGCTGTGGAAAGACAAGCGAGTTGTCTCTATGATTACCAACCTCCACAATGCAGACACAAATAGAGTTCAAAAACGCAAACGAGTTCGTAGGCCAGATGGAACAACAGGACTACAGCAGGTTGTGGTGAACAAACCAAAGGCAATTATTGACTACAATAAGTTCATGAAGGGTGTTGACCACTTTGATCAAATGGTAAAGTATTACCATTTCGCCAGGAAATGTCACAAGTGGACAAAGAAAATAACCTTTTATTTCCTGCAAATGGCTTTGCAAAACGCTTATGCATTGTACAAGGCCAACACAGATGACCGAAAGAAACTAACTCTGCTCCAGTTTCATGAGGTTGCTATTTGGGCTTTATTGAAATTTGACAAGGAAGAGTGGCCTGCAACAACAACACCATCTCCTCATTTAGTTCATGCTCCAGACATAAATGATGACACTGGTCCTGTGTATCCTGCTGCTAACCCGTCAACACCTGGCCCGTCGGGTGTGAGGCGCCCTCTCTTCACGTCTACACCTCGTGCTGAAGCCAACCATGAATCTGATGAAGATATTTCATCTGCTACACTGTTGTTTGAAGACAATGGTGAGAGCGACGATTCAGACTGTAGTGTACAACCAACACAGAGACAACAGGGACGTGTTTTTATCAGAGACTCGCCTGAACTACAAATTGAAGCATGAACTTGTAAAACTCCCGAACGTCGCAGGTGTCAAGTGTGTTCAAAGTCGGGTATTAGGAAGGAAACTGGTATAGCATGCAAGACATGCGATGTTCCACTTTGTGTCATACCGTGTTACACCAGTTATCACAGAAAAGGGTGTATTATGTGGACAAGAAGTAACCACCCGCACCAGCTTCACTCCACCTACGAACATCTGTTGAGCAACTTCAGGAATGGTACCTGAAGGAGGTGGAGTGGAGAGAAAATGCTCAACTTATTTTTCTACAATCGTCTTTCCTTTGGTAAGTACACATAATTGTCCTAGGTTGTTGTAGTATTGTAGTCGATTTTCTTAGGAATATTTTGATACCTAAATGACAACTGTAGCACGAAAACTAAAGTATACACGAAACACCAGAAACTTTTTTGTGGGTGTTGCGGGTGTGAGTTGGAGTATCCAGAGCGGGTTCCGGTTGTGTGTGTTGGCCGTCTCTACAGCTGTGAATTCCCAAGAATTGTACTTGATAGGCATATGTCTGTGTAGGGAATTTTATTCCGAACACTATACAAAAAAAAAAACGGTGTGAAACGAGTATAAACTTGAAAAACATGAACAAAGTAAAAACTTTTTACGTTCACGGGTACAAACACGCGTAAGATTTTATTTGCCGCAAATTTATTTGACGCTCTGTTGACCAATTCTACCCATGTTCTTATAGAACTTTCTATTGCGAACACATTGCTATAAAAATGAAATACGTAGCTCCAGAAATAATGTCAGGACAGTGAAATAAGTATAAACTTTCAAAGCGCTGCATCACAACAGTGTCATCGCTGCTGAAATCACGGCTAACGCTTCGGCCACTTCCCACACTCGTGCGGGTCACCCCGTATCATAATTATACATTGATAGGCATATGTCTGGGTGGGGAATTTTATTGCGAGTTCAGTGATATCAAAATCAATGCTGTAGGATCACTGTGGAGCTGGCAACAAACGAAAGAGTATGAACATTTACTTCCTGTTTGGGTGTCACGGCGAGTCATCGTGTTTTTATTTCGTGGTGGGATAGCAAATGCTTTGGTGACATTTTATGCATAGATCTTGTTGTAGAATTTATTGCCAACACATTGATACCAAAATGAAATACGTAGCTTGAGAATTGATGTTAGGAGCGTGAAAAGTTTATACACTTTTTTGTCTTTACACTTGAGCGCCCAGAACGCGCGCGCACAATCGTTTTTTTTTTCCTGAGTGCGCGCGCGCGAAAGTGTTAAGGTGGAGTTTTGGGGCGTATACTCACGACGCACCCCTGGAGGCCCCGGCATGATCCGATAGCTTCTGTTGGGTGTCCTGCCTCTCATTGTGGCTCTGTGGTGGGTGTGGGGGCACATTCGTGAATGAAAATTTTTTCTCGTAACAATGATTACTGATTCTACTGTTTCTCCTTACTTTCTCAGGCTCGTGGGGTGGGCGACCAAGCCCCCGGTCGATCCGTGTTGGAAGACCGGGCTCTGTAGCCTCCACTGCATTGGGCCCCGACCTTGCTCCTTTGGCCTCTCTGACTCCTTCCCTCGGCTCCCCTCCCTCCTCTGTGGTTGGGTCGAGCCCCAAGCCCCAGTGGTGAACTCATCCCCTGGCGCGGCTCCATCTCGAGTTGTAACTACTGCGCCTTTTAACCCTCTCTCTCTGGGGTTCTCAACGCCGTCCTCGTCACGGCCGCCCTCGCTCGATTCCTTCCCGTTCTGATACCTATCAAGCCTTGTTTGGTCCGCTTCGTGGGCCAAATATTTTGATCTCCTCCCTCTTGATTCTGCGCCTCTGATGATTTCTCCCTCCATCGACATCTCGTTGATTCCGGGGATGCCTCTGTTACTTTCAACCCCACTCGTCTCGGTACACGTTGGGGTTGCTGCTCCTTCTCAGGATGCTGCTCCCGCTTGGCTGCCTTATCCTGCCTTGGCGAGACCCTGTTCGGGTCTCGAAGAACGCTCGGTTGAATGCCAGTGTTGGCACTATTCTGCTCCCGCCCCATGTTGCGAACGGTGTTCGGGATCTGTGAGACTGCCACGACGATATTCGACATATCCTTGCTGCCAGGGCCATTCTATTCTCCAAGTGGACACGTTTACTCGTCCCCCGCGTGGTAGTCGCCGTCAACCCTTCGGGTTTGTGAAGATTACTTTTGATGGTAGGACCCTTCCACCCTCCGTTATTCTTGCTGGTGCCAGGTGCTCTGTCCAGGAGTACATTCCTTCTCCTCGGCTCTGTAACAAGTGCTGGAGGTTTGGGCATGGTGCCTCCGCTGCTCTGGGACTGTCTCTCTCTGTCCTTTGTGGGTGGCGAAGGTCACTCTAAGTCAGAGTGCACTTCTCCCAGGCTCGTTGCCTCAACTGCGGTGAGGCTCATCCTCCTTCTCCCGTGCG
>WNGS01045663.1:48192-85044 GCA_020271785.1 Procambarus virginalis
GGGACACGGTATCTCAGGCTACTGTTGTTGAGGAAGCTGAGATTTATCAGCATGAGAGCAAGGGCCACCTGCCATCACCGCACAATGTAGTGCATTACAGGTAACGGAGGGCGTTACCCATTCACAGGACATGACCAAGGAGAGTAATCATAATATTAATCATGATGTAGACAAATTAATTAAGGCACTTGACTTACAGCATGTCTCTCAGGCAGACAGGAAACGGTTGAAGGGGGGGTGTTGCGTAGATTTCCTAGACTGTTTGCCACTGATGATGACCAGATTGGTCTCCTGGATAGGATTGAACACACTATTCCTACTGGAGATCATCCTCCTGTGTACACCCAAGAATGGAATGGTGAATATTAGGAGAAAGCGCCCAGCCATTAAGACTATCTAGCACTTGGAAGGGGTCAGGATAAGGATTTGGGATGGGATGGAGGGAAAGGAATGGTGCCCAACCACTTGGACGGTCGGGGATTGAACACCGACCTGCATGAAGCGAGACCATTGCTCTGTAGTCCAGCCCAAGTGGTTGGACACCCAACAATGGAGGCTGCTGGAACAGGCAAAGAATATTATCAGGGATGAGTGCCAGTAAATGTTGAGGCAGGGCGTGATAGAGCCTAGTATGTCAATGTGGCTCTCTTCTGTTGCGTTAGTTCACAAACCTGATGGTAGTTATCGCTTTTGTGTTGACTAACGGAAGGTAAACGAAATAACTAAGGGTGATGTGTATCCGTTGCCCCGAATGCAGAAGATAATCGATCAATTTGGTGTTGCCAAGCATTTCTCAACACTTGACGCGAAGTCTGCATATTGGACGATTCCAGCTGCGGAACGGGATAGGGAAAAAACAGCATTCTCTGATGGCAGGCATACTTATCAATTCCGTAGGATGCCGTTCGGGTTAAAGACAGCGCCTTCGTCATTTCAGAGGGCCATTAACTTCATACTCAGTCCGGTCTTGGGAAGGCATTCGTTAGCATACCTGGATGATGATGTGATATATTCCAGGACGTTTGAGGAACACCTACAAGACTAGACTGAGACTTTGATTTTGTTAGATCGGTCGGGGTTCAAGCTCAGTGTGCAGAAGTGCATTCTGGCGGCTCAGAAATTCAAATTTCTGGGGTTCCAGGTGAGCCCAGATTGTATTCGACCTGACCCAGACTCTTGCCGCGCCATTGCTGACATGCCTACTCCAAGGACAGCAAAGGACGTGCACAGGTTTTTGGGGGCGGCCGGATATTTTCGTCAGCACATTGAAGGTTCCGCTGGCATTTCAGCACCCTTAACCGGTCTGACAAAGAAGAATGCGAAGTTTGTTTGGAAACCTGAATATGACGAGGCCTATTGTAAAATGAAGAACCAACTAATTATGACCCCGGTACTGGCCATACCTGATTTCGATAGAGAGTGGGAGGTACACACTGACGCCAGTGGTATAGCTATTGGCGGGTGTTTAATTCAGCAAGATGCAGATAATTCCGCTATCCGGTGGCCTATTTCAGTAGAAAGGTCAAGGGACCTGAAGTTCGATATTCGGCCACGGATCGGGAGGCACTGGCAGTAGTAGAGTCAGTTAGATATTTCGAAACGTATCTATTTCAGCGCCATTTCATAATTTACACCGACCATCGTGCTTTAACACACACACATTTAAAAAGCGCACTAAATGCTCACGAATGTCACGCTGGGCTCACAAAATTTTGGCCCACTCATTCCAGATATTGTATAAGCCTGGTCCAGCACATGTTGTGCCAGATATGCTAAGTCGAAATATCGCGTCTATTAATGTCAACTAGAACATTGAAACTATTCCATCAGACAAACTGAGAAAATACCAGATGAGCAAACCTAGGTGGAAAGAGATTATTGAATATTTGGAAGGGGGGAAAATACCCTTCAAAGAACCATAAATTACCAATTCATGATTTTGAGATGAAACAGGGCATCCTGTATTACGTTAATAGTCAGAAAGATAGGGCAGTATTCCAGCTAGTTATTCATGACGTATTGTGGTCATCGGCGTTAAAGCTTACACATGCATCCAAAGTTGCAGGGCATCCGGGTATCTTTAAAACTCACTTAAAAGCAAAGTCTCTATTTTATTTCCCAGGGTTGTTTTCTGAGGTAATCAATTATGTGAAGTCATGTTCTCATTGCCAGAGGAGGAAAGGTACCCTTAAGGTACAAGCCCCACTTCAGGAATTTCCTGAAATTCGTGAACCCTTGGATTGGGGTGGGGGGCAGATTTGATAGACCTACATCATAGTCATTTGGGTAATAGGTATGTTTTGGTACTTGTAGACCATCTGTCTAGGTACACTACACTAGTTGCATTACCTCAGAAGGGTTCTCGTACGGTCGCAGATGCGTTCTAGCTTAGGTTCGTCACTGTGTTCGGGTCTCCTAAAGTTTTAGTCTCTGACCGGTGTCAGGAATTCAATGGGAATATTTTTAGAGAAGTTTGTAGAATTTTAGAAACAGCTTAGGCTTTTACAACAGCCTACCACCCACAAGCAAACGGTATGACGGAACGTACTAATCGTTCAGTCAAGGATATGCTTGCAATCCTTGCTGAACATGATGCGAATTCATGGGATGAACACCTATCCTATGTTCAGTTAGCTTTGAATACTGCCATCTATCAATCGATTACCACCTAACCCCTTCTTTTGTTTACTGGCCATTCATGCAATTTCCCCTCAGGTCTGCTTAACAGACATAATATTGGATACTATGAGGACTATCCTTCAGAGGTTCTCGGTAAAATGAGGAATGCTTGGAATATTGTGACCGAAGCATCCAAGAAAGCATGGAATCGTTATGCTCACTTTTATGACAAGAAAGTGCGCCCTCTAGAGTTGAAAGAAGGTAGCCTCGTGTTGAGAGTGAATGAGGCTGCGCCCGCCAATCGGAGTAGGAAATTAGCCCCTAGATGGCGGGGGCCGTATAGAGTAATTAAGAGAGCGGGGCCAGTCAATCTTGTCATAAAAGGAGTATTCGAGAACCAGGTAGAAAGGACAATTCATGTAAATAAATTAAAACCATATCATGCTAGAGAGGAATTAGAACTGCCTTCAGCGAGTCTAATTACTGACTCAGCGGTGCTGACTCATGGCTTAACCAATGAGTCAGGGGATGAGGATGACCCTCTGTCATCTCTCATCAGTAGTGAGGTGCAGTCTTGTCACCCCATAGTAATGAGATCTTGCGCTGTACAGTAACAGTAAAGTAACTTCCTTGGTTTAGTATCGTTTAGTATTCATTAGCTTTTCCTGTAGAGGCAATGATGTGAATTTATTAACTGTACTTAACTCTGGTAGCAGCTTTTACTGTGCTCTGGGGGTTCCACCTTCCATCAAACCCAGAGTTATATCTATGCTTCAGCCATGTTGTTGTCTGTTCCCAGATCTGATTGGTACACTTCCCAGTTGCTTCGGACACACGTGAACCCTTGTCTGTTAAGACCTAGGGGGAGGCTTGTTCCACAAAGTCCTCCCCCACCAGACCCAGTGACTCGACAATTGGTCACTATGGGGTGGGTGACTGTCCAAGAGTCACCCGGCCGACACCTCATATCACTAACGAGGTTGTCAGGGTCAGCAGGCTGTCCACATTGAAGCAGTCACCGGAAGTCAACATGATCAACACTGTGGGTAGCTGTCTCGAGGTCACCATTACCCACCAGCTGCATCATCATGACTGCAGCCATGTCAGCAGTGTTGGATGAGAGGTCAAGAGAATGCGAGCCAGTAGGGAGTACTTGAAAATTTCTCGTCGGAAGATTGATGATTACGTCGTCTGAGTAACAAGGAAGTGGAACTATGGTGGTCATGGGTGGAAGGCACGGTCTTCCTTGCAGAGTGCTGCAACTTGCCATATAATGGTCGCAAAATTGCCTCCTTTGGCCAAAAGTCAGCGATTCGAGGGTATACACAGTTGGTGTTTGCGGCCTAGTAACCTGGTGACATCAAGCAATGCCTGAGACGACGTGAACCATGATGGAAGGCGGGATCCACCTGTTCTGCAAACAAACCACCCGCCTCAACGACCCTCTGGCACCACCACTGTCACGAGACACCGTTAGTACGTCCAGTCCTGCTCTAATGTGGTCATCTGCGCCGTCAAGCTTTGCATCAAGACTACCATGTGATGAAAGGAGAAAATCCATCTTTTCCTCTCTTTCCAGAGAGAAAATCCTCTCTTTCCATCTCTAGAAAGGAGACGAGAGAGATATCAAATAATATACACCTGGAAGATACTGGAGGGCCAAGTACCAAGATACTGGAGGGCCAAGTACCAAGATACTGGAGGGCTTGGGGAGTAGAAGAACACCCAGAACCCCTCAACCAGGTAAACCAGGTATAAGCTGTGGTTGGTATGAAGACGTGTGAACTTTTAGGAGCCAGGTCAATGGTCGAGCGACAGTAATCTACAGCTGTCACTTGGCACCCGGCTCTGGGACATTCTGTCGTCTTTTAACGGTACCGGGAGAAGGTGAACAAGAGGACCAGGGACCTCAACATTAATGCATGGAAGAGGCAAGATCATCATCAACATCATCGACATTGACTATAGTCTTTGTTCATCATCATCGATTTTTTTAATATAAAAAGAACATTTGGTTAAAAAGATAAAGTAAGGCTCTGAACACCTTCGTAAAGCGCATTTGGACACTTTTGGTTAAATGTTGAAAAAGAGTTTGTCAATATTCTTCTGGTATAGTGAAATGTGGAAAACTCTCCTATATAACTTGGTCATTACTTAACCCTTGAACTGCGCAATATATAGATGATTTCAGTAACAAAACCGAAACCGCGCAATACATTAATAGCTGTTTTAATGTCTAGCGCCTTAATTTAAATGCCCCGCGTGGGATAGGGGGGCAGCTATAGTGCAGCCACACCAATAGTCGACAGACGCCACCTAGAAAAAAAATCGTGGCAACATTCCTGGGTGTGAGAGCGTCGGTATTGAGTGAGCCACCAAGGCTGACGCACACAGCATGAGCGCACAGCACTACTGTTCAGCTTGTGACCACAGCATTGCCTACAAATGCCATAATATATATGTTCATGCTATTGTTTAACGATGACAGTATTACAGAAGACCCCTGACTGTGCTAAAGCTGACCAGGTTTCTGATAATAGCAGGATTGTGGTGATATTTAGCACTGTTCTCCATGGAGGGAGGAGTAATGCTGTGGGAGGGAGGGTGGTGGCATCGTCTTCTGACTGTATGTGGCCACCTTTTATTGACTGCACTCACCATACCGGCTTAGTGGTTCGCTATGGTGAACACAAATGTAGATACTTAAATATAACGTGTGTATAGAGTGTAATAACTGCAATAGGAGTAGGTTGGGAGCCGCCATTTTTAAGAGGGAGGTGCGTTGTCTGCACTACATGTCATGTTGTTTACTGGTGGCCACTATGGTCTTTGGGCACCATACCAGCTTATTTGTAAAGATATGGTGAATAAAACAGGTAGATACTTATATATAATGTGTGTGAGTAGCGTAATAACACCACAAACAATATTGTTGGAGAAGAAATATTACTGCGTCTGGCCTTGAGGGTGGCCGCCACCAGCTCACTGTGTGTGTAGCTACATCTTATTGCCTTTACTCACCATACAAGCTTAGATGTACAGTTATGGTGAAGAAAACATGTAAATACTTATATATAACGTCTGTGTATAGTGAATAAATGCAAAAACAGTATTGTGGGAGGAGAATGTGGGCGAGTGAGGTGTTGTTGAGGGAGGGAGTGGCAGTGAGTGGCTGGCTGGTGTGTGGCGGTCACTCCTCGTTGCATTTTTACTCACAATACCAACTTAGTGGTTCGTTATGGTGAGCAAAACATGCGGATAGTTATATTTAACCTGTGTATATAGTGTAATAACAGCAAAACTATTTGTTTATTGTTTTATGAACATAATAATCGAATCACTAATATGCACATCATAATTTTGAGTACAGTGATGGTTCACACATTTTATTATATAAATATATCACAATTCACTGTATGGAATAATATTACTGCAAAAAAACAAAGAAAAAATAGATCAGAGACATTGAAATAATTAGGTAACAATATATTTGTGGCAACTGCCGCCTGACAGCTCGGGTGGAGTAGACCTCGTCTGGCAAAGGGTCTGTCAACACCCCTTTTTTGCCAAACTTCCCTACCCTATTGCAGGTAAAATATGCTACCTACGATTTTTTTGTTATTTTTTCTGTGATCAGGGAACAGAAATAAACACTTTTTTAAGATGAAAGATTTTTTTGGAATTTTTCTTTTGTTGCGCCTGTGGGTGTTGAAGCCATTTGGACCCCTCACGGTTTGAGGGTTAAAAGCCTCCTGCATGACTGTCTAAGCCCAGAACAAACGGTTGTAGAAAAATGTTGTGCCATTTCTTTCAGAGATTTGAAAACAGGAGAGGCGGACCAAGTTGAACAGTGACACTCTTAAGGGTTAAGTGTCCTCCTATTTCCTGTTTCAGCTGCTGGTGGAATACTGTCAGCCATTTTGACCTTTTCCGAGTTTCGGAGATTCCGAGATATTCTTTTTTTTTTATAAATATGTATATGTTAATGTATTTTGATAAATGAGCTTTCCTGTCTACTTAGGTAATGATTCCAAAGATCGTCCATCATTTCCTCCCTGGAATCTGGATGTAGCAGGTTTTCAATTATCAAAAGTACTGTAATAATTTGGTTTGTGATCCGAATGCACCAATTGGTAAATCCTGTAATAATTTAAAAAAAATTAGTAAATGGCACTTTTTTTGCAAAGTTATTACACGATCTGTTACCCTAATAGTTGTTTGATAAAATACAGTAGAATGCCTACTGGTTTTACCTGTAATAGGGTTAGATACAGTTGATTATGGTTAGATTGTAATGAAATGCTCTTACAGTGATAAAATCTCTTTTTTAAAGGATATTATTTAATGAGCAGCTCTGAAAATCAGTTGATTAGAGATAATGCTAGATAATACACTTAAATATGTATATATGTTACCACAAGTGAGGTAGAGAATGGTATATATGATTAAGATGCAGTTGTGTCTGTGACACTGATAAAATGAAGTACTGTGGCTTTTTAACACAGAACGGTATTAGTATGCTATGACTGCTTACTAGTTAACACTTTCACGTTCCACTGACTCCAGTGGCGTCACTCATTTTTCTCCCGTTGCCTCACCGACGACGCGCACTGCGTCACTCATTAAAATATTTGTTAAAAATTTAACCCTTAAACTGCACAACGCGCCTGCAGGCTCGCGTCTGGTTTGTGCAACGCGCCTCCGGGTATTTGTATTTTTCACGTTCCATTCAAAACTCCCGCGGCTACATGGGTTCACATCAGCTTCCTCAGGGCTCTTGTAAACAGACGCCATCTTTAAAAATAATCGTGGTCCACATTCCCGGGTGTGGGAGCCTCAGTAGTGTGTGAGCAACCAAGGCTGGCGCTCGCAGCATGAGCGCACAGCACTGCTGTGCAG
This sequence comes from Procambarus virginalis, assembly GCA_020271785.1. Lineage (NCBI taxonomy): Eukaryota > Metazoa > Arthropoda > Malacostraca > Decapoda > Cambaridae > Procambarus > Procambarus virginalis. Next base: position 55,711 of record WNGS01045663.1, read on the forward strand.
CGTGTGACCACAGCATCGCCTAATAATGTCAAAATATATATATAACTTGTATCATTTAGCCATGATAGTGTTATAGAAGAGCCTGAGTGTGATAATGACTGGGTATAATGTTCAAATATCAGTGATTCAATGCTGTTCACGATGTTCACAGCACCACAGCATTATTTCGTCCATCTAGGAATCTTCAAATGATTTCTTAGGTTCCTTTTCAAAATAAACGTGTGGTCAATTATTCATTTACAGGAATTAGTGACCAGGATTGTGATAATAGCAGGATTGTTGTTATAATTAGCGTTGTGCGTAGTATTGTGGAAGGAGGAAAGTTTGGTGAGGGAGGGAGGGCGAGAATTGAGGTAGCCTCATTGTGTGTGTGTGGCAGCCACTCTTGTTTTGCTCACCATAATAGCTTAGTGGTTCGCTATGGGCAACACATATGTACATGGGTATATATAGTGTGTGTATATAGTGTAAGAACAGCAACAGGAGAATGTTGAGAGGAGCTATTTTGGTGAGGGAGGTGACGTAATCGTAGCGTCGTCTGCTGTCTGCTGTGTGATTTTTCATGCAGTGTATGGTGGCCACTGTACTGTTTGGACACAATACCGGCTTACTTGCATAGTTCTGGTAAATAAAACATGTAGATAGGTATATAGAACATGTGTAATGAGAACTATAACAGTATGGTGGGAGGAGCAATGTTGGCGAGTAAGATGTTGGAGTGAGGGAGACTGGCTGGGTGTGGCTGCTCTCACTCGAGGTGTTCTGAGTGTGTTGATGGTGAATGTATATAGTGTGTGACAGTGTGTAGTGTGTAAATAGATTGTATGTATACATAAATTAGCATGATACATAGTAAATATGTGCGGCATGTGTGTACACAAGTGTCATGCACGTAACACAGTGTCTTCGGACAGTACAGATGTTTTACTGCCATAATATTGTGTACGTGTTCACTATACATAGGATTAGTACGTAAAAACAAATAAAATGTATTTGGAACTGTGCGAAAAAAATGAACGAAAATACATTCGCGGCAACTTGCGCGCCCTACTGGCCCCGGGAGCGTACGTCACAGGCGAACAGGGAATGATGACGTCACGCCCCAACTTACGGACCCCATAGCAGCCAAAGTAAGTACAATTTCGATTTTTTTTCTACATACCCATACTGAGGGAAGGGTTTCTGACACTTTAAAAAGAAAAAAGAATTTTTTCCAGAGAATTTATTTCCTGCGCACTGCGGGGGTGTCATATTTGGAGGCAACGCAGTTAAGGGGTTAAATTTTATCAGATCAATCTGGTAGTGGTTTTAAAATGAGCGCCTTTAAATTGCGCACAATTTAGCACCCATGTCACTTGAGCAGGATATTGAGCACTTGCATATTTATCTCTTGAATGCACCTCAAGCGGCATTGGAAAAAAAATATTTCTATAAAATCCAATTCTTATCCGATCGACTTGGGAATAATTTAAGCATGTTTACCATTAAATTTTCGTTTTTTCTAATAGTCACATAGCCTATTATTGAGAACGGAGTTCGCTTGTATCTTCGTGGTAAAACTATTGTAAAATGTTGACATGACGAGTGTAATCGACGAAGTTTTTTATTTGGTCTGTCACACGCATCCTTGTGTGACATTTTATACATATGTTCTTCTAGAACATTCTATTGCGAACATATTGGTACAAAAATTAAGTATGTACATCGAAAATTGAGGTCAGGACAGTGAAAAGAATAAGACTTTTCAAAAGGTGTTTCGCTGATCTGTTGTCATGTAGAGGTAATACTTCAGCCACTTCCCACACTCTTGCTGGTGGGCCGCGATCATGATTCTACATTTATATGCATATGTCCGTGAAGGGAATTTTATTGTGGTCACAGTGATACCAAAATTAACGACGTAGCACAATTCTGGGATTGACAAACATGAAAAGTTCATAAACATTTCAGCGCTGTTTGACGCTCACGGCTAACGACTGCCATAGTTTCTTATTTGGTGTGGTTCTCATGTCGGGTTTGGTGAAAATGTAGGTATATATTCTAGAGCATTCTCTGGCGAACGGTGGTGGAGGCCAAGACCGTCAGTAGTTTCAAAGCGTTATATGACAAAGAGTGCTGGGAAGACGGGACACCACGAGCGTAGCTCTCATCCTGTAACTACACTTAGGTAATTACATTGATACCAAATTTAAATACATACCGCGAAAATTAAGCTCGGCAACCCTAAAAGATTATAAACATTTCAGTGCTGACGCGCAGTTGGCCCACACGCCCAGCACACTTGGGGGTCAAGGTCAACCTACTCCCGGGAATGCGAAAGTGTTAATGGATATGGTGGCTTAAGCCACTGCAAACAATTTGTTTACTTAGATATATAACTATGATAAATATTGGCTGTTAGCTAGGTTAGGGTAGAATATGTAAAAATTATTCCAATGCAAAATCAAGAAGTTTCTTATGTATTTGTCATTGAAATACTCGTTAAACGAAGGACCATAAATATGTTTTGAAGTGTACTGATATAACCATCTAAGTTCATAGGACCATAAATATCTAGGTTCGAAGGACCATAAATGTGGGAAAAACCTGCTGGGATTTATATGAGAGGAGAACTACCAGGGACTTGTACTGAACTAAATTAAAAATTACTGTCTGCAAATTAATTCAACTAAAATCTCTAGCTAGGGTCGTAAATCCTAGCTCCTCTTTTCCTAATGACAGATTGTGGGCTGTAAGGGGCAGGTGGGGTGAATTAGTTGATAGGTTGATTGAAGATCCACAGTCCACCTGCCGACAGGTATCTCGGATCAGCTTGTATTTTATACAAGGATAAGATTTAATAAATTCAGTTCAATGACTGAACACTGGCTCTGCTTAAATCAGAGACTTAAACATACATAGTCTAGCCTAGCACCATAACTATTAACAGCCAATATATTCTTATACTATAAACAATAATTTAAATTGTATAAGTATGATAAATGACCTTAAATGTAGTTTAAGTACTGTTATTTAAGTACTAAAGATTATATTCAATTAAATGAACTTATATGATAACTTAAAATAACTAAGTAAGAAATTGTTAACTTAATTTATATATTCAAGTATATGCAGATGTATTTATTCAATTTATATGGTGAGGTACAGTCAGCCTGATTGAATGTTTTCCCACACAGGGTACTCTCATGAGGTTTTGTTTATCATGACTAAATCTTTTGTTACACAGTGGACGCTCATGAGGTTTTGTTTATTTATCGTGACTGAATCTTTTCTTACACAATGGACTCTCATGAGGTTTGGTGCTTAAAGATTCAACTGCTGCACTACAATAATAATAAACTTACTGAAATATGAGGCGTTGCCTCGCTCTATAACCGACAGGCAGACTTATAGGATATTAAAGTCATACAAGCATACAATTGGCCAATTAATATACTAAATACCCTTCAATATACTTCTCTGAATGCCGGGGGCATGTCTGACAGTGTGCCTTGTTGCGAGTTTAGGCACGATATTTTATATCACAGCTTTGCTGTAGCTTGTTCTTGTAGCGTTGCTACGTGATTTTTCTTTAATTGCAGTTGCAGAAAGATGAGGGTGGAGATGGAGGCAGTCACTGTGTGCTCCATAATACACTCTTATATAGATATAAATGTTCTAGGAATTTTCCTTGTAGAAATTGTCCAGGTACTCCCCCAGTTCTAGAGAGTGTTCACTGGTGATATAGATAATTCGATAAGTTGTCCTGAGCTAAGTAATGTTAGCAAGGCACTATAACAATTGAATAAATCCACAAGGGCCATGACGAGGATTCGAACCTACGTCCGGGAGCATCCCAGACACTGCCTTAACCCTCAAACCGCGCATATCATATATAAATGATATCAGTGACAAAACCGAAACCGCGCACATCATTATATATGATTTAGTGTCTAGCGCTATAATTTAAACGCCCCGCCTGGGATAGGGGCAGCTATAGTACAGCCACACTGATAGTTGCCAGATGCCACCTAGAAAAAAAATCCAGCCCAACATTCTTGGAGTGAGAGCGTCAGTATTGCCCCAGCCACCAGGCTGGCGCACGCAGCACGAGCTCACAGCACCGCTGTTCAACCTGTGACCACAGCATCGCCTACAAATGCCAAAATATAAGTGATACTGCTATTATTTAGCAGTGATAGTATTACTGAAGCCCCCTGACTTTGATAAAACTGACCAGGATTCTGATAACAGCTTGATTGTGGAGATATTTAGCGCTGTGCTCGATGGAGGGAGGAGTACAGCTGTGGAGGGAGGGTTGTGGGCGTCGTCTTCTGACCGTGTGTGGCCACCATTTATTGACTGCACTCACCATACCAGCTTAGTGGTTCGCTATGGTGAACACAAATGTAGATACTTTCATATAACGTGTGTATAGTGTGAGATAACAGCGAGAGGAGTAGGTTGGGAGCCGCCATTTTGGTGAGAGAGGTGCGTCGTCTGCACGACTTGGCATGTTTGTTTACTGGTGGCCACTATGGTCTTTGGGCACCATACCAGCTTATTTGTACAAGTATGGTGAATAAAACAGGTAGATACTTATATATAATGTGTGTATATAGCGTAATAACACCACAACCAATATTGTTGGAGGAGAAATATTAGTGCGTCTGGCCTTGAGGGTGGCCGCCGATCAGCTGACTGTGGAGTAGCTACGTCTTTGTGCGTTTACTCACCATACAAGCTTAGATGTACAGTTATGGTGAACAAAACATGTAAATACGTATATATAACGTCTGTGTATAGTGAATAAATGCAAAAACAGTATTGTGGGAGGTAAATGAGGGTGAATGAGGTGGTGTTGAGGGAGGGCGTGGCAGTGAGTGGCTCGCTGGTGTGTGGCGGTCACTCCTCGTTGCTTTTTGACTCACAAGATCAACTTAGTAGTTTGTTATGGTGAACAAAACATGCAGATACTTATATATAACCTGTGTATATAGTGTAACAACAGCAAAACTATTTGTTTATTGTTTTATGAACATAATAATTGAATCACTTATATGCACACCATAATTTTGAGTACAGCGATGGTTCACACATTTTATAATATAAATATACCACAATTCACTGTATGGAATAATATTACTGCAAAAAACTAAGAAAAAATAAATCAGAGACATTGAAATAATTAGGAAATAATATATTTGTGGCAACTGCCGTCTGACAGCTCGGGCGGAGTAGACCTCGTCTGGCGAAGGCTCTGCCAACGCCCCTTTTTTGCCACACTTCCCTACCCTACTGCGGCTAAAATATGCCACCTACGATTTTTTTGGTATTTTTTTCGTGATCAGGGAACAAAAATAAACACTTCTATAAGACGAAAGAATTTTTTGGATTTTTTTTTGTTGCGCCTGTGGGTGTGAATTCCATTTGGGCCCCTAGTGGTTTGAGGGTTAGTCGACTGAGCTACGTAGCTCAGTCGATTAAGGCAGTGTCTGGGATGCTTCCGGACGCAGGTTCGAATCCTCGTCACGGCCCTTGTGGATTTGTTCATTTGATGCATCACGTTGTTGTGATATCTGTGTGTGATTATAAAAATTGTTCACTCTTGTAAACAAACGCGTTCTGGCCCCGGGGTGTGGTGGGCGCTTCTCTCCCAGCCAGCGCCCCCCCCCATGCTCCCTGAGCACGGTAGCCTTTTATGAATATTGATTGATTATGTTTACTGTCTAGACATATGATTGAGATAAGATGTGATTATAATATAATTAGATATATGATTTAAAGATTATAGGTAGTACTTGCTAGCACTACTGATTCTTATTAAGGATTCGATTTATAATCCCTACCGGAAATCGAATCATGTTCCAAAAGTTTTTTAATTAAGAAATCCTTCTAGAAGCTTCTGGATCCTTGAGAGATCATGCACAAAGTCACGTAGGCACCTATAGGGCTCCTATGGTGTACGTGATCCTAGTGGCATTGTCATCTAGGATCAAGATGTATAATGAATCTATAATGATTCGGATATGATTTTGATATGATTTAGATATGATATATGTATGGTTTAGATATGATATATATATGATTTAGATATGATATATATATGATTTAGATATGATATAGATATGATATAAAAATAATACATTTCTTAGATGATAATATAGATAGGTGGGTAAAATTTCCCCACAGGGGGCTTGCCTTGGTTGCCCCCTGAGTGCGGTGTCTGGGTACTACATTCTCTTCAGGTGGTATCCCCTGCTGAGTGTACACCCCCGTGAGTGTACATGTCCCAGGAGTTCAGCTCTTAGTGTGTCGTTTGGTAGATTGGTCGCCGGTTACCAGTACCCTGCCTGGGCTTCCCTGAGCGTGAGTTCCATCTCGGGACCCTGGGAATCCCCAAGGGGACGTGTGGATCCGATGGATGTGACCTCTGAATCCCCCCCTCGCTTTGTGCGAGTTCGAGGGTTGCTCTGTCCCCTAGTCTCAGGGTGACTCATTGTTTTTGCCTCCGTCACACTGCCTGTTGGGTCGGCGAAACCTTCGACCCGGAGTCCTACGAGTTTTGTTGCTTGCTGGTGACTCAGTTTACCCAGTCTTGTGATGACGTTGTTTGGGTAAAGACAACGCAAGCGTTGCATGTTAGGTTTAGATGGTTGCAACGCGCTAGGTTGGTTGCTACGGCGGATGCCTCGAGACTGCCTCGTTTTGCTTATAAGGACCCGGACTTGGGGATGTTGGTCACTTTGGCCTTGGTTTCGTCCATACTCCCTCGTCCTTCCCCCTCCTGTGGTTTGGTCTAGCTCCCCTTCCCCCCCTCCCTTCCCTGCTTCCGGCTCTGAAATGTCTGAGGGTTTCCGAGTCAGAGCAGGGTTTATTGAGACTCGGGCAGTCTCAGGGGATGCCCCTTCCGGTGTGGCGACGGAGGCATTCGAGTCTGCTCTCCCTGCCCAAGCGTCTGGGTCTGACCAGTGGGCCCCCTTCCATCCGGCTTTTACGGCTGCGCCTGCCTTTTCTTTTGAGGCTGGTGCTTTGGGAGATGACTCGGCCCTGGGTCCGGACGCGAAAGATCCTGGTGCTGGGGAGGGGCTGACTTGGGGGCCATTGGGCCCTGTTGGACCCTGCCTGGGTTTTTCAGTCCTCATAGCGGGGCTTATACGGCCTGTACTCCTCTTGACATACCAGAAAATATCCCGAGGAAACTACTCCAAGCTTGTACTAAAGAGGCACCCTTCTTGAGCCCGGATGGGCACATGTATAAGCAAGTAGATGGGGTCGCCATGGGTTCTCCCCTAGGTGTCCTGTTTGCGAACTTCTACATGGGTACCATCGAGCAAAAAGTCTTAGTCGACATGAACGTGAAACCGGCCATATACTGCAGGTATTTGGACGACATTTTTAGACAGGTACCTGATGTCAGACATCTGCAGGAGCTGAAGGAGGCATTTGAGCAGAATTCTGTGTTGCGTTTCACTTACGAGATGGAGAAGGATGGGAAGCTGCCCTTTCTAGATGTAACAGTCATGGAAAGGAGCAGAGGTTTCCACACTGCAGTCTACACTAAGGAAACAAACATAGGAATGTGCCTAAATGCCAACAGTGACTGCCCAGACAGGTACAAGAGGAGTGTTGTTAACGCTTATGTCGACCGTGCTCTCAGCCACAGCTCAGAATGGAAGCAAGTCGACGAAGAACTCTGTAGGGTAAGGCAGGTCCTAGTCAACAATGGCTTCTCCAATGGTTTCGTTGAAGACATCATAAGAAGGAAAGTGAAACGCTATGCAACCTCTGAAGAGACAACTAATACAACACCTATACCCCCTATTAGACTATTTTACAGGAACTTCTTTTCCACAGCTCATAAAACGGAGGAAAGGGTCCTGAAAGATATTGTTAATAGAAATGTTATCCCTACAGACAAAAATCAGAAGATACAACTGACGATTTACTATAAAACCAAGAAAACGGCCAGCCTACTCATGAGAAACTCTCCAGACACTGAGCAGAACGCTCTAAAAGAGACCAACGTCGTCTATGCCTTCAAATGCCCTCTTGGGGACTGTAAGCCTCAAAAAACTCAGTATATAGGCAAGACAACAACATCTCTTTCCAGGCGTTTAACGATGCATAAGCAACAGGGCTCCATTAACCCTTAAAGTGCTCATCACTTCATATGAAGTGCTAGGCGTTTTACCAGTCGACTGCTCTTCACTTCATATGAAGTGTTGGAGCACTACGCAAGATTTAAACGGCCTGCGGATACACGGGGTTCACCACACCTTCATCAGGGCTCTTGTAAACAGACGCAATTTTTAAAAAAAATCGTGGGCCAAACTCCCGGGTGTTAGGGGCCTCAGTATCGCGTAAGCTACCAAGCCTGACGCACGCAGCATGAGCTCACAGCACTGCTGTTCAGCTTGTGACCACAGCATCGCCTAAAAATGCCATAATATACTTGTTCATGCTATTATGTAGCGATGATATTATTACAGAAGACCCCTGACTGTGATAAAAGTGACCAGGGTTCTGATAATAGCAGGATTGCGATGATATTTAGCGCTGTGCGCCATGGAGGGAGGAGTAATGCTGTGGGAGGGAGGGTGGTGGCGATGTTTTCTGACTGTTTGTGGCCACCTTTTATTGAATGCAATCAGCATACCAGCTTAGTGGTTCGCTATAGTGAACACAAATGTAGATACTTATATATAACGTGTGTATAGAGGGTATAAACAGCAAGAGAAGGTTTGGAGCCGTCATTTTGGTGAGGGCGCCCCACCGTGCAGACGACGGTGCGTCTGGCCTTGAGGGAGGCAGCCATCAGCTGACTGTGTTAGGTCCTATGTCTTTGTGACTTTATTCACCATACAAGCTTAGATGTACAGTTATGGTGAACAAAACATGTAGATACTTATATATACCGTCTGTATATAGTGAATTATAGCAAAAACAGTATTGTGGGAGGAGAATGTGGGCGAGTCAGATGACTGGAGGGAGGGCGGGAGTGGCTGGCTGGTACACGGCGGTCACTCCTCGTTACTTTTTGACTCATAATAGCTACTTAGTGGTTCGTTATAGTGAACAAAACATGCAGATACTTATATATAACCTGTCCTTATAGTGTAATAACCGACAAAGTATTTGTTCACTGATTGATGAACATAACTGAATCAACAATATGCACACCATATTTTTGAGTACAGCAATGATTCACTCATTTTATTATATAAATATATCAAACTACACACTATTGAATAATATTGCAGCAAAAAAACTATGAAACATCAATCAGAGACATTGAAATAATTAGGTAATTATCTCTTTGTGGCAACTCTGGCCTGACAGCTGGCGAGCAACAGACTGCCTGGGACGCATGCTGAGTCAGCGCCTATAATTTGCCAGACTTCCCCGCCCTATAGCGGGCAATATATGGCACTTACGATTTTTTTATTATTTTTCCCGTGATCAGTGAACACAAATTAACAGGTTAGGAAGAAAAAATATATTTTTTTTTCAAAATGACATGCGCCTGTGCGGATAGCAGGATATTAGACCCCGAGCATGTTAAGGGTTAAGGAACATATAATCTCTTCCCACAACCAAACCATCACCAGAGAAATCTTAGCAAACAACACAGAAATCATTGATAGATACAGCGACAGCAGGCGGCTTGACATCTGCGAGGCACTACACATCAAGAAGTCAACACCAGCAATCAACAGCCAATTAATGCACAACTATATTCTACCCACTTCAAGACTCCGCTCCAATATAGAAGCATCAAGAAATATGGGCCAATAGGCCGTCTGCAGTTACAGATCTATTCTTCCCTTTAACTTATACCCATTGTTCCGTGTTCTGTGTTTTGTTGAAAGTTTGTTTTCACCTCACTATTGTATTACATCACCTCACCCAAATGCAGATATAAAAGAGCCAATGCTGTTCAGTTATAAGTTGTGTGTGGGTAAACTAAAGTCTTTGAAAATGTAATAAGTTTTACGAAACGCGCTCAAGTGTCGCGTCAGACTAGAAATAAAAATGAATTTTGGAGAATTGATTTTTCATTTACCGTCAACAGTAAAAAGAAACATAAGGAAGATCGAGAAAATTCGTGTTAGAATTATTAATTTTACTTTTTCGGTCATATTTAATAATATATGTCTACAGGAAAGACTGCTACCAAAATATACTAATATATACATGCATATATACATATATACATGCATATATACATGCATATATACATGCATATATACATGCATATATACATGCATATACATATATACATATACATATACATGTATATATACATATATATACATGCATATATACACACACACATGTATTCACATACATTTGTCTCTTTTACTCTGACGGGGTGAGATAGCTGACAGAGAAACTAGTGTGCAATTAAGCACTTAACCCTTAAAGTGCGCTTCACTTCCTATGAAGTGCTAGGCGTTTTACCAGTAAACTGCGCTTCACTTCTTAAGAAGTGTATGGGTACCGCGCACGATTTGAATGTCCCGCCGGGTATCTGGGGTTCCCATACGCTGCCCACGGGCTATAGTAAACAGCGGCCATTTTGAAAAAAATTCCCGCTCACGCTCCGAAGGCCTGGGAGGCCTCAGTTTAGCGACGGTCACCATGGCGAGCGCACGGTCAAACGCCTCACGGGCACGCACCACGCAATCCCTCACCCCAGAGCAAATAGCCCACGAATTATTTTCTGAAGGTGAGGAAAGTGTGTTTGATGATTCTGACAACGACGAGGATTATACACAGTTGTCGGGTGATAGTAGCAGCAGCAGTGAGAGTGAGAATTTTCGCCATGCCAAGGCGAGGCCTCTACCCTCACCCTTGCCTCCTCGCCCAGTTTCTACCCCAGTTCTACCACGACCTCACAGTTCCTGTGGATATTATCTGTTTGAGGATGACGAGTCAGAGGGAGGTGACTCCTTTTCTGGGTTTAGTGACTCAGATCACAGTTTTATTGAGCCTGTGGCTGGTACCAGTGGTGTAACTGGGCGAGAAATTGTCGCGTCAGCAGCATCTCGCCCAGCCAAGCGCTACCGCATGGCACCACATGAGGGACCAAGACCCTCGTGTTTACGTGCATCCACCTCACGTGCATCCACCTCACGTGCATCCACCTCACGTGCATCTACCTCACGTGCATCCACCTCACGTGCACCCACCTCACGTGCATCCACCTCACGTGCACCCACCTCACGTGCACCCACCTCACGTGCATCCACCTCACGTGCACCCACCTCACCTGCATCCACCTCACGTGCATCCACCTCACCAGAACCCACCTTAGGTGCACCCACCACACGTGCACGTAGCCGCCGTGCTTCTCGCAGACGGTATTCAGCTCCTGGTCGCCGGTATGCATCGCTTCCTCGCCGTCTTTCATCTGCATCTCGCAGGACGCCTGGTGTACTTGAGTGGAGTGATGGTGAAGATTTTATTCCAAATATTCCTCACTTTGACGATACAGATGTAGGGATTTCAAACCTTTTCCCTAATCAAGGTGAGGACATGGCTGAGATGGAATATTTTACAGCATTCTATGATGAACCACTCATGGAATACATTGTACACCAAACGAACCTGCATGCTGCTTACCTGATTGAGAGGGAAATCTCGGAATTTTCCCGACTGCAGCGTTGGAAAAATACCACAGTTGCGGAAATGTACGTGTTTTTGGCACTCTGTTTGTTGATGAAGCACTGTCACAAACATGCAATAAGTGACTATTGGAGCAAGGACCATACAATACCAACACCTTTATTCGGTAAATATATGTCACGAGACAGGTTTCAGATACTCCTCAGGTGTCTACATTTTGGAAGTGTTCAGGACCGAACACCTGATGATAGACTGTGGCGAGTGAGGCACTACATGAACGATGTTATTGGAAAATTCAGAGATTTTTACGTACCAGCACAGAAGCTGGTGGTTGATGAATCTCTTGTACTTTTCAAGGGACGTGTTCCATTCAAACAGTACATTCCCTCAAAACGAAACCGATTTGGCCTGAAATTTTTTGTTCTTTGTGATTGTGAGACAGGATACGTGTTACACATGATTTTGTACTCGGCTAGTGATGTAGACATTCCCGGTAACGACGAACATGGATTCTCGGGTAGTGTAGTGAAGACCATTATGGCTCCGTGGATGAACAAGGGACACATTTTATACACGGATAATTACTATACAAGTCCCTTGCTAGCTCGGTTCTTGCTAGAAAATAGAACCGGATTGGTTGGTACAGTAAAGCCACAACGAAGGGAAATGCCTGTGTTTGACACCGACATTGCAGTTGGTGAGTGTCAGAGAAGGAAATGTGATCAAATTCTGTCAGTTCGGTGGAAAGACAAACGAGAGGTGAACTTGTTGACAACAATTCATGATGGAACAATGGTGAACAGTGGGAAAGTGAGCCATAAAACAAACGCACCACTATATAAGCCAGACTGTGTTTTAGACTATAATATCAACATGCGGTTGATTGATAAATCAGACATGATGATTGGCACTGCAGAGTGTGTGCGGAAGACATGTAGGTGGACGAAAAAAGTGTTCTTCCATCTTGTGGACATGAGCATGCTGAACTGTTTCAACATGTACCTTGTGAGGACTGGACGTAAGCCCACTTTCAGTGACTTTGTATTTGATGCTGCAATACAGTTATTAGGAAAGTTTGCGAAAGATGTCCCAGGGATTCAGCGGCCCATCATAAACCCACTGTTGCAGCATGCTGGTACTCCACGCCTCGCTCACACTGAAAGCTTCCTAGCTCACAGACTCGAGTATTTGCCACCAGCTAAGACGCGTCCAATAGGCCAACGTGATTGCTTGGTGTGTAAAACAACGACACATAGAGACAAGAAACGGAAGCTTGTACAAACATGGTGTGAAACGTGTGGTATCCCATTATGTGCTGTCAAGTGCTTCAGTGACTACCACAGTCTAGAAAACTTCTAAGTGTGCTGCAAAGTGTGTACAGCGTGTGCGAGTGTGTAAATATGTAAACATATAAGCAGTTACCGTGTGCGTGTGTGTAAATATATAGAAATATAAGCAGAACATACAATATAATAGACTGTAATGACATATTATATTGCCGTAATTGAAAACAGATGTGTGCGCCTGTGTATACTCAAATATGCAACAATTATTGATACAAAATATGTTCAAACATTATTTGAAACATATTTAGTGCAAAATAAATGGATAAAATGCACCTAGACATTGTAAATAAATAGCGCGAAAATATATTTGTGGCAACTCTGGCTGTTGCGGGACGCCGCGCAACGCCTCCGGGGCGTGTACTGCATGAGCGAACATGCAGAGTGTGACGTCACCACGCAACTTTACGGCTCTATTGCAACAAAAGTAAGTACAATAGAATTTTTTTTTTATTTTTCCCGTGATCAGTGAACGAAACTTAACAGATTAGCAAAAAAAAAAAAAAATTTTTTTTTTTTCAAAATGACATGCGCCTGTGCGGATAGCAGTATATTAGACCCCGAGCATGTTAAGAGTTAATCACTGAAGATGATTAAGGTGCTTTAACAAGCTCAGGTTATATAGTTATATCACATACATACATTGTATAATTGATACATTACATGGTTAGTCTTGGGTACAAGTCCAATATATCAAGTTTTCCAGTACTCATATAGTAATTACACAGTTCAGCATACCTTAGCCCAGGGGGGTGAAAGTCAGTCAATATGGGACATTCTACAATATAATGTTCAAGAGAGTGCATGTTTTCTCTTTCACAAAGTTGACACATTGTGTACTCGACATTTGGGTTTTGAGAAAGCTGCCAGATACGTCTATATCCCAGGCGTATTCTGGCCACTATAACATCACACTGCCGGGTTCTTGTTCTATTAGTCCCATATGTGAATGTCTCCTCACGATATCTTTCATAATATTTAATGCTACAACTTTCAAGTCTTTGTGAATTTGTTAGGTCGGTGAGATCTTCATTAGATATTTGTTTAAGTATTCTCTTTGTCACTGCTAATGAAACACCCATATCAGTTTCTACCACTGGTTTTCTACAGGCTGTCTTTGCAAGCATATCAACAGTGTCACGCCTTGAGATGCCAACATGTGATGGTATCCATAGGAATTTAATTTCAAATCTGTTTTCTTTACCAGCTAAAACATTCATTCGAATATCGCTGACTATTTTATGGGTGTCACTACTATGTAATTACCTAAGTGTAGTTACAGGATGAGAGCTACGCTCGTGGTGTCCCATCTTCCCAGCACTCTTTGTCATATAACGCTTTGAAACTACTGACGGTCTTGGCCTCCACCACCTTCTCCCCTAACTTGTTCCAACCGTCTACCACTCTGTTTGCAAAAGTGTGCGTTCAATGCCAGGAGTGCACTCTGCGAGTCACAGTATATAAGTCCACTGCCTTTGTCTTAAAAATTCAGTGACAAGGTATATGCCTGCAAGTTCGGTTTGAGTTGTACTTGCCCAGTCATTGACGCGCTTCATTGCTGTATGTACGAGAGAAGATTGTTCNAAATACCGATTCTTCTTGTTAATATCATTAATTAAATTTGCAACAATTTGAGCAAATAAGTGCGACGACTGGATCACTATGTGCAGGAGGCTGATATGGCAGCAAACACTCTCCCGGCGACCATATATCTTGGGTAAGTCGCTCCACAATTTTGTCGCTTGGACCGTCGACTTCCTATACTGTCACTTGCTACATATTTATTTCTAATTTCGATATGAAATTACATTATTTCAGCGTAAAAAGGTTTGATCATGTTATACGTGCAGCACCAACATTACAGTAAGTAAATATACTATATTTCTTCAGTACTTACATAATGCTAGGAGGATTTGGGTACGTTTGGGTAGATTTGGGTAATTCTACGTACCCCTGACTCTCCCCTTGACAACAATAACAAACCATCCCAGCTGAGTGGAGCGCCGTCACCGACTTCTGCCATTGAAACCTTGCAACAGGAACACATGTGATAACATACATCTGATCACAAATGTCATATCATTAATGCAAACACTCAAACGACAAGGCCGACGGGTACTTATCAACTGGGTGCCAAGTCATGTGGGAATAATAGGAAATGACATTGCAGACAAAGCTGCAAAACTTGCAACTAAGAGAAGAAATGTAGACGTTTTCATACCACAGAGTCTATCAAAGATTAACCCTTAAAGTGCACGTCACTTCATATGAAGTGCTAGGCGTTTTACCAGTAGACTGCGCTTCACTTCATACGAAGTGTATGGGTACCGCGCACGATTTGAATGTCCTGCTGGGTATCTGGGGTTCCCATACGCTGCCCACGGGCTATAGTAAACAGCGGCCATTTTGAAAAAAATTCCCGCTCACGAACCGAAGGCGTGGGAGGCCTCAGTTTAGCGAGAGTCACCATGGCGAGTGCACGGTCAAACGCCTCACGGGCACGCACCACTCAATCCCTCACCCCGGAGCAAATAGCTCACGAATTATTTTCTGAAGGTGAGGAAACTGTGTTTGATGATTCAGACAACGACGAGGATTATACACAGTTGTCGGGTGATAGTAGCAGCAGCAGTGAGAGTGAGAATTCTCGCCATGCCAAGGCGAGGCCTCTACGCTCACCCATGCCTCCTCGCCCAGTTTCTACCCCAATTCTACCACGACCTCACAGTTCCTGTGGATATTTTCTGAGGGTGACGAGTCAGAGGGAGGTGACTCCTTTTCTGGGTTTAGTGACTCAGATCACAGTTTTATTGAGCCTGTGGCTGGTACCAGTGGTGTAACTGGGCGAGAAATTGTCGCGTCAGCAGCATCCCGCCCAGCCAAGCGCTACCGCATGGCACCACATGAGGGACCAAGACCCTCGTGTTCACGTGCATCCACCTCACGTGCATCCACCTCACGTGCATCTACCTCACGTGCATCCACCTCACGTGCATCCACATCACGTGCATCTACCTCACGTGCATCCACCTCACGTGCACCCACCTCACGTGCACCCACCTCACGTGCACCCACCTCACCTGCATCCACCTCACGTGCATCCACCTCACCAGACGTGCACCCACCTCACGTGCACGTAGCCGCCGTGCTTCTCGCAGACGGTATTCAGCTCCTGGTCGCCGGTATGCATCGCTTCCTCGCCGTCTTTCATCTGCATCTCGCAGGACGCCTGGTGTACTTGAGTGGAGTGGTGAAGATTTTATTCCAAATATTCCTCACTTTGACGATACAGATGTAGGGATTACAAACCTTTTCCCTAATCAAGGTGAGGACATGGCTGAGATGGAATATTTTACAGCATTCTATGATGAACCACTCATGGAATACATTGTACACCAAATGAACCTGCATGCTGCTTACCTGATTGAGAGGGAAATCTCGGAATTTTCCCGACTGCAGCGTTGGAAAAATACCACAGTTGCGGAATTGTACGTGTTTTTGGCACCTTCATCAGGGCTCTGGTAAACAGACGCCATTTTAAAAAAAAATCGTGGGCCAAACTCCCGGGTGTTAGGAGCCTCAGTATCGAGTAAGCTACCAAGCCTGACGCACGCAGCATGAGCTCACAGCACTGCTGTTCAGCTTGTGACCACAGCATCGCCTAGAAATGCCATAATATACTTGTTCATGCTATTATGTAGCGATAATATTATTACAGAAGACCCCTGACTGTGATAAAACTGACCATGGGTCTGATAATAAGAGGATTGTGATGATATTTAGCGCTGTGCGCCATGGAGGGAGGAGTAATGCTGTGGGAGGGAGGGTGGTGGCGTTGTTATCTGACTGTGTGTGGCCACCTTTTATTGACTGCACTCACCATACCAGCTCAGTGGTTCGTTATGGTGAAAACAAATGTAGATACTGTACTTATATATAACGTGTGTATAGAGAGTATAAACAGCAAGAGTAGGAGGTTGGGAGCCGCCATTTTGTTGAGAGGAGCGTCGTCTGCAGGAATTATCGTGTTGTTTACTGGTGACCACGATGGTCTTTGGGCACCATACCAGTTTACTTGTACAAGTTTGGTGAATAAAACCGGTAGATATTTATATATAATGTGTGTATATAGCGTAATAACACCACAAGCAGTATTGTTGGAGGAGAAATATTAGTGCGTCTGGCCTTGAGGGCGGCAGCCATCAGCTGACTGTGAGGTCCATCAGTGGCAGTGGCAGCCAGTGGCGGGCTGCCACTGCCTGCCACTGCCACTCAGCATACCAACTTAGTGGTTCGTTATGGTGAACACGAATGTAGATACTTATATAGCGTCTGTATATAGTGAATAAAAGCAAAAACAGTATTGTGGGAGGAGAATGTGGGCGAGTCAGATGACTTGAGGGAGGGCGTGAGTGGCTGGCTGGTACACGGCGGTCACTCCTCGTTACCTTTTGACTCATAATAGCAACTTAGTGGTTCGTTATGGTGAACAAAACATGCAGATACTTATATATAACCTGTGTATATAGTGTAACAACCGACAAAGTATTTGTTCACTGTTTGATGAACATAATTGAATCAACAATAAGCACACCATATTTTTGAGTACAGCGATGATTCACCCATTTCATTATATAAATATATCACACTACACACTATTGAATAATATTACAGCAAAAAAACTACGAAAAATCAATCAGAGACATTGAAATAATTAGGCAATTATCTCTTTGTGGCAACTCCGGCCTGACAGCTGGCGATCAACAGACCGCCTGGGACGCATGCTGAGTGAGCGCCTGTTTTGTGCCAGACTTCCCTGCCCTATAGCGACCAATATATTCAACTTACGATTTTTTTTATTATTTTTCCCGTGATCAGTGAACACAAATTAACAGGTTAGGAAGAAAAATAATTTTTTTTGTTTATGCGCCTGTGGGTGTCAAATGGTATATAGCTATGCGCAATTTAAGGGTTAATAATATATATATATATATTAGGGGTACCACCTCTGGTGCAATTGCAGGGACCCACATCCTCGAAGAAGAAAACAAAGAGCATTCAGAGAAGATCTTGTGGATTCTCACCGAATACTTAATTCTTTTCTTCTCCTACCACCCCTATTATTTTTTTTGTATGTTTTGTTTTATTTTATTGCAATGCTACAGTTTACAGAGAACACACACACACACACACAAATATATAACAATTAAACAATCAGCGTTCGAAGACCTCGTCCAGCTCCTCGGAGGTTGGGTGCGTACCCAGGATACAGCACGCATTTCCCCTCTGCACTGCGACACTGAGGCGCTGGAACAGGAAACTGGCTGCTCGTGGGTCTCTAGTTTTCCCAATGAGTTCCTCACCAACCTCCTTTAAAAACTTGAGTGCACATTTACCCCAGGCGCCCAGAGTCTCTGAGCCTATCGGCACGAACCTGTAACAACGTTCTAGGTCTCTGTACTTGTGGATTTTCTGGGTCTCCCTGAAGGTGGCTGCCCCACCTCCCTCCGCTGAGCTGTAACGTAAATAGGTATCAGCCAATGTAGATGCACAGGTGTAATCCCATACGACCTGTTTACCTTCCCTCCATGGCTGCAGGGTGACTCCATCTGGGCGTTTTTGGCTGTTGTCAGGTCTGCACAACTGGGGTTCCCTTTGTGCTGGACACCCAGCTGTAGCCAAACTTCTCTTGATGATGTCATTGACTGCCTCGTGTCTAGCAATCTTTCCCTGTGTCTTACGACAGATGAGACCATGGCTGCCGTATTGGTCTGCCCGTGCCTGGCCGCAAATACACCGGTGCTCGGTGGAGATAGGGGCGGCAAGGCGCAGAGCAACACCAATACTTAGGGCCCGATGATCCAGGCGGGTGCCCAAGGCGGAATTAGGGGACTGCCAACAGGAAGTCCCCAGCATGGGGGGCTTGCACAGCTAGGAGACGCGCTCTGTCCTTCTGAGAAGCTACGTCCAGCAATGCTTTGGCGATGTTCTCCACTATGGGGCTATCCCATTTGGCCTGTTTACCGTCGTTTGGACAAGTTGGTCGGGTGTGTGAATTGGCGAGTGTGTCCCACCGACCAGCTCCTTCCACAAATTTGGGATCACGAATCCCAATGGAGTTCCTTAGGTATTCTGGTAGTATATATACTACACCATATATATATATATATATATATATATATATATATATATATATATATATATATATATATATATATATATATATATATATATATATATATATATATATATATATATATATATATATATATATATATATATTCAGGCTTGTTCGCATTTGTGTTCCTCACATGTGCCCCAAAGAATGAGGTGATTTGATAAAATGCTCTGCCCAAGATTACCATCCGAGTGCCGGCGGGGAAGTGGTTCAAATAGCTTCGGCTATCACTTCCTTATTGTCCGGTCGTGATAGTCAAGTGAATTAAGGCGTCCTGTAGATACCAGTTGCGTTGCTCCTGGCAGTATGGGTTCGAGTCACTTCTGGGGTGTGAGTTTTCAGTCGCATATAGTCCTGGGGACCATTCAGGCTTGTTCGCATATATATATATATATATATATATATATATATATATATATATATATATATATATATATATATATATATATATATATATATATATCACACCATGGGGCTCAAGAAGGTCAGTGGTAAAGTTCAACCTAAGAGAAGAACTGTGAGGATTACCATAGAGCAGAAACAAGAGATCATTCGTGAACATGAAATTGGTATGCGGGCTGTTGATCTTGCTAGACAGTACTGCTGATGTGGAGGAGTTGGTGGAGGAACACAGTGAAGAACTGACTGCCAACGAACTCCTAGCCCTTCACAAGGAGCAGCAACAAGAGGCAGCTGAGGAAATTTCTTCAGGGGAGGAGGAGGTAGTAGAGGATTTCCCCTCCTCAACAATTAAGAAATGGTGTACAATATGGGAAGAAATGCAAAGTTTTGTTGAAAAGGCTCACTCAAATAAAGCTGTAGCAGGCCATTGTGTTAACCTATTTAATGAAAATGTGATGTCTCCCTTCAGACTAGTGTTACAACATAGTGAAAAAACACGCAGTGAGCCACAACCAGGTCCTAGAGGTATGCAGGCAAAACATAGGAGAGAGAGTACCCCAGAAATGTCATCAGTGCCTGATGTTATAATGAAGAGGACTCCCCTTACTAGCAAGTCGTCTCCTCCCTTTCTCCTCATCATCTTCCATACACCAACAAAATACCTCCCTAAAGGTAAGGTACCTATGAGTAGTTTTTATATTACAGAGCACCACTTGGTTTCCGAACTTTAGTTATCCGAAACTTCCACATTCCCGATTGGGGTTGGGGAGTCACACTACACGAACTAAGTTCGGGTAGGAAGCAATCCGCCAAGCCTCATGCCGGCCGGGGTAGGAGTTACCCTACACGAACTAAGTTCGGGTGAGGAAGCGGCCAGACAAGCATCGTGCCGGCCTGTGGTGGTGGTGGGTTGGTGGGTGGGTGGGAAATGGTTTAGTTTGCCCACTGACCGTGTCGAGTGCCATCTCTTTGGGGCCTGCTACCCTGTGACGTCACAGATTCACGGCCTATTGTTCCCATTGTTTTGATTTGTCACGAGGCTAGAGTGTTCATTCCGTGACTTTGTTGGATATATCTGCCCAATCAAGGAACATACGTGCACCATGTCAGCTCCAAATGCACGCATTGTGTCAGTGAAAGCATAAACAAGTGGGATACATAAAAGAAAGAGGTCAGTGATGATATTTGAGAAGAAAGTTGAAATAATTAAGAAGGTGGAGAGCGGTGTCCCAAGAAGTGTCGTGTGCGCTGGATATGGCATTGGCAAAAGTACTGTTTTTGATCTTAAGGCTAAACCTATCATTTTTACTATTTCTAAAAGTGAAAGTTGTACGGCAATACAAAATAGAAAGGTGGAGAGTGTTAATAGCAGTGTGGGAGTGGTACAAACAGAGACGTGAGGTGATGAAGAAGCCAGTGGCAGATGTCACCACAAACAAATGTCAATTAAAGAGTCTTTTGCAATGGCTTCCAAGAAAGCTCGCATTGCATCACCTGCACCTGACTCATCACATGTTGACCCAGTCAACCCAACACCACCAACATCCACCACCACCTCTTCCATGTAAATAACTATGTTTCATCAACATCAATCATCAACATAAGTGGATCAGGACTTCACTTATTGGTGAGTACAAACAAAATACAGTCGTATTTACGTTATAAACCTGTCGATTTTTTCCCTAGAGTTTATTCATAAATTTTTTTATAATTTTTTTTTTTACATTTCTAATTTATTTTTACCCTCCATTTCTCGTTTACGAACTTACATGATAACCGATGGGTCTCGTCCCCAAGGGTTTCGGAAACCAAGTGGTGCTCTGTAAATGTATTTTTTAGTTAATATTTCTGGGGGGAGCCCCGTCAGCTCCCCGGAGCTATCCAGGCTGAATGGATATGTATAACTTTCTGGCATCAGTCAATACATGGAGTTCTTGCCTACCGGGAACCACGAGCCAAAACCTGGCCCACTGTAGAGAGGCATGAGGAGCAATGGCCTATAGTGACCCCCCCCCCTTATAATTGGGAGATATTCTGTCTGCCATCGACCGGGATAGGCACCCAGAAAGGTAGGCGCCCCAAAACAAACCCCTATTCTGGTAAACTATTGCGACCGAAGACCGAACAAGTGGACAGAACTCTCCAAACGAAAATTAGCAAACAATCATGACGTCATCATGTCGCCGCGACGCTGTCTGTACAACCCCCCCCCTCCCCGGGAGGGGGTAGGGGGAGCCCCAGACCCCACCGTCGGCAACCCAACCGCTAATTCTTAGACTGATGGGATCTGGTGTGGTCGTGCCTCTGGCTCCAGTTTTCCGTTGCAGTTCTGTGCCTTGTGGTGTGCGCTTTCTCTTCCGGTGGTGCGTGGGCCTGGAGTGATATTCCACGGTACTTGGGCTGCATGCGCCTAGGGTCACCTTCTCTAGGTGCCCTGTAAGTACTGCCCTTGGGGCTTAGGGCCACCTTCCCTGGGTCACCTTGGGGTCTTCCTCCACTGTGCCGTTTACTGCTCGGTACTTGGCCGTCCTTGGGGTCAGCTGGGTTTTTTCTTGCCCTTGTTTGTCTCTAGGTAGGGGGTAGTTTTCATCACTGGCTGGGGGCGCGGGGTACTGCACAGCTAGTTTTCGCCATTAACAGCGACCGGCTCTGTTCCGCCCTGGTATGTTGTCCTCTTGCGGGTTTTTCTTTTGTTTTTGTTTTCTGCCTGGTTGGGGGGGGGGGGGTCTGCCTGTTGGTCCCCCATCGCTGTTCTTGGGGTATATCTATATCTTTATACCTCCACCTTGTGTTGGTGGTCCTCCCTGCTTGGCCCCCGTGAGTGTACACATCCAGGGGTTCAGCTATAGCAGTTTGTTTGGTAGTCTTGGGTGCCAGTTCACAGTACCCTGCCTGGGCTTCCCTTAGCATGCAACCAAGGCTAAGGGCCCTGGAAAACCCCATGGGGCTACGTGGTCCGATGGATGTGACCCCTGAGTCTCCCCTCGTGTCCTGTGAGTTTGAAGGTTGCTCTGTCCCCTTGTCTTAGGAGGACACTCACCGGTGTTTTGCCTCCTCCATGCTGCCTGTTGGGCCGGTGACTGTTTTGACCCGGAGCTGTGTGACGTATGATGTTTGTATGTACTCCAATTCACCCAGGCTACTGTTCCTGATATACGGGTGAGGGCAGCTGAGGCGTTGCATGCTCGCTTTATTTTGCTGCAACGTGTTAGGTTGGTTGCTGCCATGGATGCCCTGAGACTGCCCCATTCTGGTTATAGGGACCCGGACTTAGGGGTGGAGTCGCTTTGTCGGTACCGTCCGCCCCTTCAAGTCCTTCCCCTTTTGTTGCCCATTCGGTCCCCTCCCCTCTTGCTGCCGGCTCCGAAATGTCTGAGGGTTTCAGAGCGGGGCTGGGTTTAGTTGGTTGTGAGACTAGGGCAGTCTCGGGGGTGTCCCCTTCTGGGGCGGTGGTGGAGGCATTCGAGCCTGGTCCTTCTACTGGAGCTTTTGGGTCTGGTCAGTGGACCCCCTTTGTTCCAGCTTCTTTGGTTCTCCCACCTTTTCTTTTGGGGGTGGGGGCACAGGAGGACGGCTCGGCCCCGGGTCCGCAGGGCGAGGTTCCCGGGTTGGGGAGGGGTTGGCTTGGGGGCCTTGGGCCCTGTTGGACCCCCGCCTGGGTTTTTCTACCCTCTGAGCGGGGCTTGGTGTTACAAGGAGAGGGGGTTATCTGTCACTCCCTCCGCGTGCGAATTGGATTTGGTGTCCACCCCTCCCGGGTTCAGTTCCGTGATCCCGCGGGTTCTTCGGTTCCGTCTTTCTGGAGGTTCGGGAAGCCTTGGCAGCTTACCTCCTGTGCAACCCGGATTATGCCTTCATGATGGATCCGCATTCCTTTGTGTACGGATCCACCGGTTCATACTGGTTTCATTATGAAGTTCCGGAGTCGTCCTGGTTAGCAGACTGTCCTCTCTTTTCGTTAGAGGCTTGGTACATGTTCTGTCGGTCCCGCGCGCTTGAGTGGCAAGAGGTTTCTACAGCATTGCAGGTTTTCCTGGGGGGGTCGACTTCGAGCATCTTAATGCTTGTTTATTTGCCCCTGCCCTTCTGCAGGAGGTTGGTGTCATGCAGCTTCACGTCCAGGTTCCTTCCCAAATTCTCCGCAACCAACTGCCTTGGTTGCGGAGGATTTGCGGACTCGTGGGCTGCTTGCTTTGGCTCTGCGTTTCTTTTCCCTCCTTGAGCTGTCCTCGGATTGCCTTGAGTTGGATGTGGGAGCGCTTGGGGCCGCTGCTGGGTTGAGTACACTGCCTTCTGCAGTGCGGGCATTGTCTACTTTGTTCTTCGCGCCCATCCTGCGTGATGTGGTTTCGCGGTTCTATGCTTCTCGCCTCGCGTGTCGTCAGGCGGTGCTGGCGTCTTCCTTGGAATCCGCCTGGGCCCTGGCTCTTCGTTTGTCTTCTCCCTTTTGTCCGTTGCTGTTTGCTGAGTCTGTGGTGCAGTACCTGCAGGCGGCCTTGGTTAGTTTGTAACAAACTGGTTTGTTGTAGAAATAATTTATTATAGATCTGGCATAAATATTAGATTGGGGTCACATGGTCTGGCAAACATTAGTGGCAGAGGAGTGGACCTGACTTTGTAGCTTTGGAAGGTCACTAGCCAGGGATTAGGACAGTGGTGTGTATGCAGGATTGCCAGATCTCCTTGGACTTAAAGTATCACTTTTGAGTAATTAATGCATTAAAGTAACTGTAATTAGTAATTAATAATCCCTGTTGTCAAGCATGTTGATTAATTTAACGTCAGTTACGAGTGTAGAATCAAAGCTCCTCTTTAGTCAAGGGCAGACAACTGGTGTGGATGTGGCAACACCGGCTAGGTCATGTCGTCACCATGTGGCTGGCCGTCTTCTGCCTCCCTCCTCCCTCATGTTACTTCAGTAATACTGTATACAGAAATTCAAGTTTCATTTAATATTGTATTCAATACTGCTGAGATTGTGTTTAATAACCAGTCTGGTTAAATATGAATGTATAGGGTGAGATCAGGGTTGTATACCGTCAAAGAGACGGTGACGTCATGTAGATTTGAGGGTACTACTTCTCCAGGCGACGTACCTGACCTACCAGAGGTCAAGGTTAGGCGCCCGACATGACCACGATCTTCCATATTTACTACAGTAATTCATATTGTACAAATTAAAGCCCACTAGCGAATATTGTAATTGATATAGTTTTTCCAGGATGTCTAATTTAATTACCACCAGATTTAATAATAATTCAACCTTCTGGTTTGGCTAGGATATGCGATTAGTTTGTTCAAGTTAAACCCTGTTTGGTAAACTGATAAACCTGGCAGAGTAATACTTACTAGCCTAGGTCAGTCCTTAGCTGAGTACAGGCTAGACAGTGTGGTTGTGGAGCAGCTCGGGGTAGGTCACCATCTCAACCTCCCAAAGGACCAGAAACACCATCAGCTGGTCTTCTTAGATTAACCCTTGTATGGCACCTGGCTATTTAGCATGTGTCACAGGTGCATACAAAAAAAAAATATATATATTTTTTCTTCTAAATCTGTTAACTTGTGTTTACTGATCGTGGGAAAATAATAAAAAAATCGTCAGTGGCATATATTGCCCGCTATAGGGTGGGGAAGTCTGGCAAAAAACAGACGCTGACTCAGCGTGCGTCCCAGACGGTCTGTTGCTCGCCAGCTGTCAGGCCGGAGTTGCCACAAAGAGATAATTACCTAATTATTTCAATGTCTCTGATTGATTTTTCGTAGTTTTTTTGCTGTAATATTATTCAGTGGTGTGTAGTGTGATATATTTACATAATAAAATGAGTGAATCATTGCTGTACTCAAAAATATGGTGTGCATATTGTTGATTCAATTATGTTCATCAAACAGTGAACGAATACTTTGTCGGTTATTACACTATATACACAGGTTATATACAAGTATCTGCATGTTTTGTTCACCATAATGAACCACTAAGTTGCTATTATGAGTCAAAAAGTAACGAGGAGTGACCACCACACACCAGCCAGCCACTCGCTGCCACTCACTCCCTCAACACCTCACTCGCCCACATTCTCCTCCCACTATACTGTTTTTGCTTTTATTCACTATATACAGACGTTATATATAAGTATCTACATTCGTGTTCACCATAACGAACCACTAAGTTGGTATGCTGAGTGGCAGTGGCAGCCCGCCACTGGCTGCCACTCCCTCTCCTCACCTGACTTGCCACCATTTTCTGAGGAATTCAGGCATTTGGTGACGTGGTCACAGTTTGTTCAGGCCATCAAGGACAAGTTTAAGGCGAAAATTACTAGGGAAGAGGCTCGCCGCTATCTAACGTCACTTACAAGGGAAAGCAGATCCCAATTGAAAGATTTTGGGGCCTTTCTTAGGTCCAGGGTTAGCGATCTCACTCAGGAGTTGGGTTACAATGCGCAACAGGAGGAACGATTTGCAAAAGAACTGTTTTGTAAGGCCCTGCCCGCTCATATCGGTCCGGACACAGTTTCCTTGAGTTTCAAGGAACTCGTGCAATACGCGGAAGATTTCATAGATGAAGATCTGGATGCGGAGCTGAAAGTGGCCTGGTCTTCACCATACGTCCATGCGGTGAGCGGGAGTTCAGCGGACGGGAAGGGGGGCACTAGGTCAGGCTACCCCTAGACACATGAGGGGGGCGGTTCCCGCACGGGACAACCCCCACGGACTGCAGGGAGGGATCCACGCAGGTGTTATAAATGTGGCAAGCAGGGTCATTTGCGGAATAGGTGCCTGGGCTTGGACAAGAAGGATTGAAAGGGGGCCACCCTTCATGATGGCAGGCCGACCTTTGAGGTGAAGGTCGATGGGTTGAGGTTGACTGCATTTGTGGATACCGGAAGTCAAGCGACAATAATTAAAGAGTCAACCTTCAGCAAACTGAAAGATGCACGCCTTAAGTGTGCCAATAAACAATTATTGGCTATGAATGGAGGTAAAATTAACATCGTGGGTCATAATACTGTTAATTTTGAGATTAATGAGGAATGTCACCCCTCACACTTGTACAGTAGTTGAAGATTTTAATTATCCCGGAGACATACTCGTTGGGATGGATTTCTTGTCCCGTTTTAATTACTCTTTGTCTGCAAGCAAAGGTGCTCGGAACGGTAGACTGTGTTTGGGAAGGAGTTCTTACCAGTGAAAATGGTCGATCATCCTCCAGTTGTAGCTTCAGTTAACACTTTCACGTTCTACAGACGACACTCGCGTCACACATTTTTCTACTGAATAGGGTTCCAACGACGCCATCTGCGTCACTTAATATAAATAATTGTAAAAAAAAAATTACTATCCGATCTTCATTTTTTTTTTAAATGAGCGCCATTGTTTTCCCACAATCCTCCGTAGGCCACATGGCATTATGGGTCACGCCATGCGGTCGGCCTAGTGCTTTGTTTACAGCAGTCGCGACCGGATCTACGCACTCTCGCGTCCAGTACCTGTGCACCTCTCTTGCCCGTTTACGAGTCTTTATTCGTTCCCGTGTCTTTGAAACCCATTATTACTTGAAAACATGGATCGTAGTAAAGGACAGAGCACTTCTACGCCCAAGAAAGATCCCAAAACGACCAAAGAAGATAAGTTGAGGGCACTTTACGAAGCGTACAAGAATGTGAGGCTCACCCCCAGTAAATATCCTGCTTTATTGGATCATTTGTCAGATGTTGAGGCAGATGTTGAAGGGGACGAATGTCAGAGTGATTTCAGTAGTGATAGTGAGAACACAGTGACGTCGGAAGAGTTCGATTACTCTTCGACTTTTGAGAGTAGCGAGGAGAGTGAGGAGGAGGAGGCGGATCATGGCCGGCCCAAGCCACCCATAAGGAGGCGTGCAGGACGTCTTCAGCAGCCGAATCCCGATGATGCCTGGTGTACTGACAATACACCACCAATTGTAGGCAATTTCACTGCCACACCAGGCCTAACTGTCCCTGTTCCGATCACTGCCCTGCAATTTATACAATTATTTTTGACACGTGCCCTCATCCAATTTCTCACAGTGGAAACCAACCTGTATGCCGCCCAGTTTATTCGGAATGCTTCAAGGCGCACCACGAGGTTATGGAAAGAAGTATCAGTGAAGGAAATGGCCAGGTTTTTGGGTTTGTCAATGTTGATGGGTATTGCACGACTCCCGACAATGAGAATGTACTGGCAAACTACGCGGTTGTGGCATATGAGGGCCTTCAATATTTTCATGACTGCAAAACGACACGAACATATTGGCACGTTTTTTCATACTTATAACCAGCTTGCAGTTCCTCCAAACAACAAGAACTGCGTGATAAAACTAAGCACCATCATTACCTACTTGACCAAGAAATTTGTCACATACTATGTTCCCAATAAAGAACTCAGTTTGGATGAAGGTACAATGTCGTGGCGCGGTCGTTTATCCTTCAAGGTTTACAACCCCAATAAACCTGATAAGTATGGGGTAAAGTTGTACATGCTAGCTGAGGCAAGGACTGGATATATTATTGATTTTGAAGTGTATAGTGGAGTTGGCAAGACAACAGTGGAGACAGTGATGGGCCTTATGCAACCCTTATTGAACAAGGGCTATCATCTATACATGGACAACTATTATAACTCTGTCAATCTAACTGAAGTGCTAAGGGAAAATGGTGTGTACACTTGTGGAACACTGAGGTTGCAGCGTGGCGCCCCAAAAGATCTGCAACAAATTGCAAAAAGGAAATTCGCTGTTGATCAAACTATTTTCAGGCGCAAGGACAACACTTTCGTTATCCTATGGAAAGACAAAAGAGTGGTGTCATTGATCACAAACTGTCATAATGCAGACACACAAGAGGTACAAAGAAGGAGGAGAGTGAAGAAACGTGACGGAACATCAACAGTTGAGATTATAACAGTCAACAAACCCACAGCCATTTGCGACTACAACACCAACATGAAAGGTGTTGATCACTTCGACCAAATGATCAAATATTACAGGTTCACCAGGAAATCACATAAGTGGACTAAGAAGATCACATTCTATTTCCTTCAAATGGCTCTACACAATGCCTATGTGTTGTACAAGATGTACACAACTGATACCAAGAAACTGACCCTACTCCAGTTTCATGAGGTGGCAATATGGGCCCTGTTGAGGTGGGACCTGGATGAGTGGCCTGACACTGAAAGCCCTATCCCACATGCTGCTGACTATCAAGATCCTGCAGCCGATTTGGCAACACCTGGCCCATCTGGAGTGAGCCGTCCTTTATTTCCTCCTCCTACGCCCAGCACAAGAGTCATCCTCATCAGACAGTGAAACTGAAACGCCTGCACCTGAACCTGAACCTATTCCTCCACCTGTGAAGAATCCCCGTATTGTTGATTCAGAGGATAGGCTAAACAAGAGGTTGAGCCACGCTATAGTGACAATTGCTAAACGGAAACGCTGTCGTGTTTGCATGAAGTCAGGAATTAGGAAAGACTCTAAGTATCAGTGCAAGACATGTGGAGTTGCACTATGTCCCTCACCATGCTACACAAAATACCATCGCAAGAGGGTATTTTGGAAAGCAAAGAAATAGCGCCTCTGCAACCATCCACTCCACCTAACATTTTTCCTGAAGCAGGTGGAGTGGATAACCAAATGCTCAACTTATTGACCTTCCATCATCACATCGTGGGTAAGTACAAACACTTTGTATTCATCATGTGAAGTTATTACTTTATTACTATTACTATACTTTGCTGTGGGTACTTCTATATATCTTCCGGTTCTTAGTGTTCAGATTG